>JANAVB010031419.1:3044102-3164102 GCA_029216955.1 Iris pallida | reverse complement strand
AGATGGCGATAAAAATACTGCCTACTTTCATGGCTGCATGACTAATCGCAAGAGATCTCTCCAAATCTATTCTATTACAACTGAAGAAGGGGCCATTCTGAAAGACAAAGGCTTGATTCATGCATATACCAAAGAATATTATTCTAAACTCTATCAAAGAGGAGACATTCAGGAGGAGAGTGATTTACTTCTGAATATTCCTTCTATCGTGACGGCAGAGGACAATGATTTGCTGATTGCGGCTCCATCTCATGAAAAGATTATTGAAGCAATTAAGTCGCTTGATCAGCATAGCGCACCTAGGCCGGATGGATTTACTTCTCTCTTCTTTATTGTTTGTTGGGATATCATCAGTAAGGATATAACAGAGGCAGTAGGTATGTTTTTTGATGGGTTTGCATTGCCATGCTCCGTCACGAATACTTCCTTAGTGTTGATCCCGAAGGTGAAGCAACCCAAAACATTTGGAGATTATCGGCCTATCAGTTTATGCTCAGTGATAAACAAGATCATCTCGAAGTTACTGTCTCGTCGGCTTGCTCCTCTTCTCCCTCGCATTATTTCTCCTGAACAAAACGGCTTTGTGCAAGGCAGAGAGATAGTTGATAACATATTGCTAGCTCAGGAAATGATGGCGAGAATGAATAAAAAGCATAGAGGAGGTAATGCAGCAATCAAGCTTGATATGATGAAAGCTTATGATAGGGTGGATTGGAGATTTCTCTTGAAAGTGCTACGCAGATTTGGATTTCACAACAAGTGGGTGGACATGATGCTTCGACTTGTTAACAATGTGTAGTATGCACCATTGATTAATGGAGAATCGACTGAATATTTCCAATCTTTTCGAGGCGTTCGACAGGGTAATCCCCTCTCCCCGGTATTGTTCATCATTGCGGCGGAGGTACTATCGCGTAGCCTGAAGAAGTTGACAGATACGGAGGGTTTCTCCTCCTTCTTCTCTCCTCGTAGTTGTCCATCGATCACCCACCTGGCATATACAGATGATGTTCTTCTTTTCTCTGCTGGGGACATTCGTTCAATATCAAGAATCACTGATCTATTGTCTCGGGACAACTCATTAACAAGGCCAAGTCTTCCATCTACATTTCGAAGAACATCCTGAATGAAAGGGGTTCAGAGCTGGCTTATAGAACAGGATTTCAAATTGGCACACCCCCATTTACGTATCTGGGCTGTCCTCTAATGGCCGAGCAACGTAATGGGGGTATGTATGAAGAGCTTTTCAACCAAATTCGGATCAAATTAGAAGGTTGGCTCAACAAAATTCTATCTCCAGGAGGAAAGCTTGTGTTGATCAAGGCTGTACTAACATCTATTCCAGTCTACACATTAGCAGCATGTAATCCGCCTATAGCAGTTTTTTGTAGAATGGAGAGCATGTTCTCGAGTTTCTTCTGGGGAGCTCAAGAGGGAGTGGCTAAAAGAACCTGGCTGGGATGGGATCGGATAGCTAGAACTAAAAAGGAAGGAGGCTTAGGCATCAAAAGATTGGAGGAAATGATGAATGCTTTTACCATCAAACTGTAGTAGAAATTCCTGACTCAAAATAGTCTATGGACAACATTTTTCAAAGCAAAGTACTGCTCAACTGATTCTCCAGTAGAGGTCGATATTACTTCTAATGCATCACATGTTTGGAAGAGGCTTATATGCGGCAGAGAGATGGCGCAACACAACATTTATCAGGTTGATGACAACTGGAATTGGGGAGTTCAAGCTAGGAAGTTCTCAGTGGCATCATCGTGGGATATTGCCAGGGTTCATAGGCCTCTACTGCCAGATTTTACTCATATTTGGAGCACTTGTATCCCTACTAAGTGGTCAGTGCTTCTTTGGAGAACTTTGCATAATAAACTTCCTACAGATGACAACATAGCCCGCCTCGGGTTCAGCCTAGCTTCGAAGTGTCACTGTTGTGTCAATAGTGAGAACGAAACTCTGGAACACTTACTGCACAAAGAAGACTTGGCCAAGGGAGTGTGGGGTACAATTCATCCAATCTACAAAGTTCGTAACAGAGGTCGTAGCCTGTTGGAGCGACTGCGTGATTGGTGGAGGAAGAAGAACAACCATAAGAAGGAAGTTGTAGCTGCTGCGGTTATTTGGGTTCTATGGAAAGATAGCAACAAACATAGATATGAGAACACTGGGTACACTCAGTTGATAGCTGAAGTGCATAGGCAAGTGGGGAAGGCCACTATCAAATGTAGGCACTCCTAGTGTCTTTGTAATGCTTTGAAATTTCTCAATAAAGTTTCCTTTTCGGAATATATATATATATATATATATATATATATATATATATATATATATATATATATATATATTTGTGTGTGTGTGTGTGTGTGTGTATATATATTATATATATATATATATATATATATATATATATATATATATATATATATATATATATATATATATATATATATATCCCATCAGTCTTTGCACTTTCACTAACAAAATCATCTCCAAAATCATCGCCACTAGAATGTCAGAAACTCTTCCCAAAATCATCTCGAAAGAACAGAGCGGTTTCGTCCGCGGCAGGAACATCCAAGACAACATCATGCTGGCCCAAGAACTCATCACCTGCATGAAATTTCCAGCAAGAGGGGGCAACATAGCCATCAAAATCGACATGAAAAAAGCATACGACAGGCTCGACTGGCAATTCATGATATGGGTCTTTCGTGCCTTCGGATTCTCCGAGAACTGGACCAACATTGTGTGGAGATCCATCAGTAATTCATGGTTTTCCACAGTTATCAACGGCCAATCTGAAGGTTTCTTCAAATCCAGCCGCGGAGTCAGACAGGGTGACCCTCTATCGTCCACGGTCTTCATCATTGTTGCCGACGCTCTGAGCAGAAACCTCAACAACATGGTCAACACCCCCAACTTCCAGCTTTACCACACAGCCAGTGGATGCCCCACCATCACCCATCTGGCTTTTGCCGACGATTTGCTCATCTTCTCTGCAGGTGACATCGGCTCGATGGAAGTAGTGCACAACACTCTGAATCGGTACTCCAGATGCTCTGGCCAGAAGATCAACCTATCCAAGAGCGTCATATACGCCCACCACAGCATCAAAATCGAGAACGCAACCAGACTCACTAACCTGACTTCCATGGCGGTGGCTCATCCCCCATTCAACTATCTCGGCTGTCCTCTGGTGTACGGGAAATATAACGCCAGTTTATTCGAGAACCTGATCTTCAAAATCAGGAACAAAATCGAAGGATGGCATAACGCCACCCTATCTCCAGGAGGGAAAATTATCCTCATCAAACATGTGCTCAATTCTGTCCCCATCCACACACTTGCGGCTTGCTCTCCGCCCAGGAAAGTTATCGCGTCGATCGAGAAGATCTTTAGTAATTTCTTCTGGGGGCACAATAAAGGGCAGGACAAACACCACTGGGCCAGCTGGGACACCATGGCTACTCCTACCGCGACAGGCGGGCTAGGTTTCTCCAAGCTCGAGCTCATCGTCAATGCTTTCTCAATGAAACTATGGTGGAAATTACGCACCAGCCGAAACCTGTGGACCAAATTCATGAAGGCCAGGTACTTCAAACACATACACCCCGCGATGGCCACCGCCAACAGCAGATCCTCCGCGGCTTGGCGTCGCATCTTACGAGGGCCGCGATTGGGCTGAGCCCGTGATCAGACTCCGGCTGGGTTCCGGCGAGGCCAACCCCTTCTTGGAACGGTGGATAGGGGACAGTCTCATACCGAACATTTCCGACTGCCCCAGAAACAGCAAGATAAAAGACCTTTGGAACCCAACCAATATCGATTGGAAGTGGAACCGGATCCGTGAATGGTCCGGCAATGCCACTGTCGACAGCATTCGTCATCACGGTCTTAGCATTGGGCCCGACGCCGACAAACTGGTGTGGTCGCTGACTGCCTCCGGAGCCTTCTCCGTTCGTCGGCTAGAATCATGATCCAAGAGAATGGGCCTGACCTATTCATCAAGCGTTACTGGCACTCTTGTATCCCTAAGAAATGGTCCTTCCTTCTGTGGAGAGTCATGAAACAGAAACTGCCCACCGACGACAACCTAATTTCTATCGGCTTCAGCCTGGCATCCGCGTGCAATTGCTGCACTGAGCGCCAGACGGAAACTATTGACCACATCTTCCAGGAGGGAAGCCTCCCGAACAAAATCTGGATCACCCTCAACCACAACTTCTACCTCTCCCGGAGACGGGCGCTTTATCGATCTTCTGGCCCACTGGGGAGCTGCCTCCCACGGCCACCAGATCGTTGCAGCGGCCGCAACCTGGACAATCTGGAAAAATCGCAACAAAGCGAGATACGAGGGCTACCAATACTCGGACGATCAGCTTATCCGGGAAATTCACTGGCAATGTCGCAAACGGAGCACCCTATGCTCGCACCTTCCCCCGGCTTTTGATCATCAGTTCTTTTCTTAGTTTGAGCGGCTGCGCTCGCTACTCTCCCCTGTCTTTCCTTTGCTTGTATACTTTTGTCTTGTATACGGTTCGGGCGTCTCCTTTTGCGCCTAGATTTTAATAAAAAGGGGGTTTTGGTTAAAAAAAAAATAAATTAAAAAAAAAAATATATATATATATATATATATATATATATATACATCAATGATCATATCTATATATGCACCCATAAAAAGAAAAAAAAAATATATATATATATATATATATATATATATATATATATATATATATATATATATATATATATATATATATACATCAATGATCATATCTATATATGCACCCAATGCATATATATATATATATATATATATATATATATATATATATATATATATATATATATATATATATATATTTATTTATTTATTTATTTATTTATTTATTTATTTATTTATTTATTTATTTATTTATTTATTTTTATTTTTATTTTATTTTTATATATATATGTATTGGGTGCATATATATATATATATATATGCATTGGGTGCATATATAGATATGATCATTGATGTATATATTTTATATATATATATATATATATATATATATATATATATATATATATATATATATATATATATATATATATATATATATATATTCACACCCATACAACCAAATAATATCTATACATATATATATTCATATATATATTCATATATATTTTGTGTGTGTGTGTGTGTGTGTATAGATATTATTTGGTTGTATGGGTGTGAATATATATATATATATATATATATATATATATATATATATATATATATATTAAAGAAAATATATATATATATATATATATATATATATATATATATATATGAAATAGAAAAGGAAAAGAAAATAGAATAGCCCAGCCCAGCCAAGCCACAGTGCCAACCCAATAAATCCTTCACAGCAGTCAAAACCCAAACCTATACATTCCTCCCCAGCTCAGCAGCCCGAGCTCTGCAAAGGCCAGGCCCAGCCGAGCATCCCCCAAGCCCAGGTCCACCCACTCATTCAAAGAAGCAGTAGCATCCCCAAAGTAGGCCGAGCCCCTTAGGAATTCAACAGAACCGTTCCTATATATATCGAAGTACATATAGAGAGAGCGAGAGAGATGAGAAAAAACCACATCAAAACCCTAACCCAATCTCGTCGCCACCATACACGTTCGCCCAAGGACGCCTGCGCGACCACCCGCCGCCGTGGCAACTGCCACGCATCACCGGACTGACGGTGACAGCATCGCGCAATAGCAGTAGCACAGCAGTAGCAGTGCTCGACAGGCCTCCTTTCAGGTAACTTTTTCGCCCATCTAACTACCAATTCGAGAACCGATTCCTTCCTTAGAAAGACAACCTATAGGACTGAATATCCCTTCAATTAGTTTTTATTCAGAAGTCCTAGGTTATCCGATAAATCGACACGAACTTGTCGAAAAACAGTCCAAAACAGGACAGAGAACCCAGTTCCAAACCCCATGTTGGACGATAGATTTTGAACAGAATAAAAGCTATTTTGGAAATCTACTTGAATAGAGTCGTAGATAACCTATACGAGATTAGAACACTTTTTGTAGAACTATTTTACGCTTATTATACAGGAAGATAATTGATTCTAAAAATCAAGAAAAAAATAGGAAAAATAGTTTTTGAAAACTTGGAAAACCTTCGATACGACGTGCGTTCCGCCAAATCGGGCGACGTGGTCGCGAACCAAAAGCATCGAAAGGTGCATAACGGCTTCGTGGACGTGTGGGCTTTGACGGAATTCAAATTGGTCGCGTGTGCGCGACGAATTTGATACGTATCCGTCGAAATTTACCGTATCGGCCTCTGTGCAAATTTCCCAATTACTTTGTGCATGTTCGTCAGAACGAGACGAAACTTGTGCCTACAGGACCGTTTCATTTTTCTGGTCCTATATGCCAAGTTTGGTCCGATTCTGAGACAGTTGATCGGATCGCCGTTTCGCAGGCCCTACGATCCGATTTAATGGGCAATTTTTTTCACGGCCCACCGAAATCCACAATTGGACATACCGTTGGGTTCGTATCATCAAAACGAATTCGTAGACTTATAGTTTGATGACTTTAGAGACCATTGACCCTGGCACATTTTTCGGTGTAAAATGGGTCCAACGGCGGACACCATTTTGGTCCAAAATTACCGTTTTGCCTCTGTGTCCAGAATTGAACTTAAGGATAGGCAATCCTAGCTAATTTAACTATTTTGAGAATGTTGGCAATGTTTATTTCAGCTTTCGAAGACCGTTGTGATGATTTGGAATTTATGGCTTAGCAGTTGACTATATTTTGTTGGATCTGCGTGCAACCTCCAGGCAAGATACCTCGCCTCCCTCTACAGTTTAATTTCATGCTTATAATTTTTCTTGTGATTATTTGGTTATCCTTTGGTTACTCTAGCTCTATGGATTTATATGTTATTATCAATTCTTTAGTCGACTTGATTTATATATGTTCTTCATACCATGTTCACTAGTTCTTTGACTTGCATGTATATCATCTTCATGACTTGATAGTGTAGATATGCCAGGCTTGTTCACCTTATAAGTTCATATTAGAGTTGTCCTTACCTGGTTCTTGACTGAGTTGTACCATGTCGTTACTTGTACCTCGACTGGTTCGTGTCATAGAACGAATACGTGTAATTGAACTGCTAAATCCTTGTTATTGTTTCCTTGGCACCAGAGAGTCCACTTGGGACGAGGGTGTTTGTCTTGATCTGTTGCACCAGAGAGTCCACACTCGGAGCGAGGGTGTTTGTCGTGTTCATTGGCACCAAAGAGTCCACACTCAGGACGAGGGTTGACCATTTGCACTAGAGAGTCCACACTCGGGACGAGGGTGTTTGTCGTGTTTACTTGCATCAGAGAGTCCACACTCAGGATGAGGATGTAGTACTTGCATCAGAGAGTCCACACTCGGGACGAGGATGTAGCACTTGCACCAGAGAGTCCACACTCGGGACGAGGGTGTCACGACCCGCACCCAGTGTAAGGGTACAAGTACGTAACCCCGCGCAGCCTACGCCACAGAATCGGCGGTAGAACGCTGTTCTAGGTCACTATCTAAACCAACTCACGCAATTGTATAATGTACTTGTCTTAAAACTCAACTCCGAACGGAGGGCAAGTACAAAAATAATATAACTCAATCACAGTCTAAGCACGATAGGATATCACAGAATTTTGTAACTAAAAGAAAACAATAAAAACTACTAAAAGATAATAACTCAAAACAACTCAAAATAAGACAACTCTCAAATTATTACAATTCAAGTTCCAGTAAAGAAATCTAAAACAGTCTATTAAACTAGTCTCCCGATCACTCCTGAGAGTCGGGGCCAAAGGTAGCTAATCCCTCTCCAGATCCATAGTGAGTAGGGCAAACATCCTCAGGGCTAACATCTGTAATATTTCAACAGGTCCAATCAGAACAGGAACGATTACATCTCTTCAAGTAAATCCAAGTAAATGACGAAAACCATAAAACAATTATAGACAATTTTATTGATGATGAAGCATAGGAATTTGAGACAGTTTAAGATATAAAACTATAGTAAAAGAACAAGGAAAATAAAATCTGTGAAACAGAATATTATGTCAATGAAGACTGTAAATAAAGATAGCTGAACTAGAATAATGTGATATGAGTCTAGTGGTACAATATATGTCAAGTGTGATTCCATTCAATGATCCAAGTAGGGTGATTCTTGTAATGGTTCTTGTCATGATTCTAGTAAAGATTCTTGTGGTGATTCTAGTAAAGATTTTAGACAATACTCACAGTGTGTTTTAAAATACTGAGATCGACATGTAAACAGCTAGGGATAATCCGGCACATCACATACTGGCCAAGTATGGGACGGCTATCGTTCTTGTATAATTCATAGGGAGGTGGTTCGAGTATTTAGGAATGTTTACATGTCTACTCAAGTATTTCCCCGCCCGACAAATATGAGTGAATTCATAACACGACACGTAAATCGAGAATAAATCTAGCCAGAACATGAAGGTGCTTGTAGGTGATTCTTGTAATGATTCTTGTAATAGAGGCTAGACAAGTAAGGTATGTGTGTCGTATACATGGATTCCAAAAAAATATCAATTCGTGTTTGTAACCGAGAATCAAATAGAATTGACTAAAACTGAAATATAGAATTCGACAAGTAAATGAAAGAACTTTCAGAGAATGTACTCGCCTGACAATCCGAGCTGCTGATGAGGATGTATAACTGAACTGGAGTAATATAAACATGTTTTAAGTATACACATATCACAACCAAATCTAAAATATCAAAGAAAATAGCTACAATGCAAGACTACATGCTTCTAGGTCCCTTTTGGTCAAAGTCAACCCTTGGTCAACTCTGGTCAAACCTGGTCAACGCTGGTCAAACCAGGTCAAACCTTGGTCAACTAGTCTATTTACTAATTTCTAGGTCATACACAAAATTTCAGGTCATTTGGAGTTCGTTTGAGTTGAATTGGATCAAGTTTGACCCAAAGTTGACTTTTGTCAACTTGGTCAACTTGTCGGCCAATTCGACCGAACTAGGCTCCTAACGACGAACCTAATCTGTCCAAACACTTCCTATAATCATCTCACAATAATTTATTATATTACCTATATTTACACATTCATCACAATTAATATAGATACATATATATACATACACAAATATATATATATATATATATATTTTTATACATACACAAATATATATATATATATATATATATATATATATATATATATATATATATATATATATATATATATATATATATATATATATATATAAATTATGAAAGAAAAAATGATTTGTGAGTGAATAATGATATTGGTAGGTATATACCCAATATGAAAGCCAACGAAGGTCGTACTCGAACCTGGAGTAAATTCCCAGGTCTGAAATCAGAGTCTCGACCTTCACATAACACATTTTGAAATTTAGGCATAAAGAAAACTAATATATATATATATATATATATATATATATATATATATATATATATATATATATATATATATATATATATATATATATATATATATATATATATATATATATATAATAGGTAAAACACCATATATGCCCAAAAATGGCTAGAAATAATGACTCAACCCCGAGAGTCGATTCCCACAAGTCTAAAATATCATATATAAGTTAACAAGTAAGAAAATATCGATTAAAAGTCGAAGAATCAAAATATCATATTTCTATTCAAAATATTGAACCCAAAAAACCCAATTTCGACAAAACGACCCAAAACGCAAAATACTCCAAACCAACTCATGAAACTTGGAAAATACGTTGGTCTCGACACGTGGGACGTGCTTGGGTATGCCCGGAGTCGAAACCGTGTCCGTGTCGTGTCCAGAGGATGCGTATCGAAAAACCGATTTTCCGTGTCGAAGAGGGTGTTCTCGCTCGATTGTGCGTCACACGCACAACGAGAAGCCTCGTGCTCGTGCACATAGCTAGGTAGGGTCACGGGGTAGGTCTAGGATACGTCTACATGACACAAAGTTGCAGCAACGCGACACAGCAGCTCGCACAACAGCGCATGGCCTGCGCGCGCGCGCGTGCGTGAATGCATGTCCACGCGGTTCGTCGCTTGTGGCTAGCGCGTCGGGCCATGCCATGACTCGGGATCGAGTCCCTGGGTAGTCTAGGTATAGGGCTACATGCTCCAACTCCTGGTACGGGTCTTCGACGTGCCGTGTTCGCGTACGAAGGCCGTGTCAGCAGCAAATTTTAGCCCAAGTCCACAGTTCAGCGGACCAGTGCACGCGCGATTTCTCCGCACTCGCTCAATAAAACGTCGTAAAATTTTACGGACATGTGGGAAAAGGTTTCCTCTACGTGCTCGTAAAATTTCATGAAAGACGGAGCTCTGTGCATCGAGTTATGACGCACAGACTGCAGGGCGTGCACGGGACCGTGCACGGGATCTCGTGCACGCGTGTTCGTGTCCGTTTGGATGCCAAAATCGTGTCGATTTCCGATCCGTCTTCACGAAATTTGTTACAAATCATATAAGGAAGGATTTCATGAAAATATAATCAAAAATTAACACTTTTCAATTCTAAGTGGCATTTTGCCGAACACGTGCAACGTGAGACCGATACGTGTCCGATACCGCGATCAAACGAAACCAAAATCCTACGAAACTTCATACACTGATCAAGGGTGCCTATATGGATGCAAATATGAAAGTAAATTCAGAATAAACATGGTAGAGAAGGGTTTACCTATTGAGTGTCGAGAATCCAATAAACAAAACTCCTCGAAAGATGTGTCGGTCGACTCCCCTCAAACAAATGCCTCCTCCTCCTCGTTAGTAGTACTCCAGCAAATCCTCCTCTCTTAGACGAGTGCAACGGAGTTTTTTTGGGAAGAAACGGATTCCGGATGAAAAAACTAGGATTTTTTGATGAGAGCTATTAGGGTTTCACTTGTGGAGGCTATGCTTCACAAATGAATGAGAGAGGGGGGCACTACTGTGGCCGGCCAAGTGGGGGGTTTCTAGGGTTAGGGTTTCACTTGGGCCAACTCCCTTTCAAGTCAAATAAGGCCCAAGTCACAAAGGCTCAAAAAGGCTACATGCAAAAAGGCTTAAAATCATTCAAAAGCCTTCTAAATTGGACCCAAGCCCTAAATAAATTCTAATAGATGAAAAATAAATTCTAAAACATGGTTAGGCTCCTATACATGGTCCACTAAGGTTAAACCAGTTCCTAGCACAACGCAAGTCAAAATATCTAGAAAATCACAAAATGGCCAAAATGGCTAAAAAAGCTAAAATGACTAAAAATTCATTTAAAATATTCTAAAATAACTAATTAATTCTAAATAATTCCTACAAGGTCATATTAATTCTAATTATTATTAGGCTTCTAGTCAATGTTGGCTAAGTTAAACCCATTTATACTACACAAACATCAAACAAACCACCTATCATCACATGAATTCAATAAATTAATAAATAATATAATAATTACAAAATGACAAAAATATCCCTAAATTAAAAATGTGGTGGTTACAAATCTACCCCCCTTAGAAAAATTTTGTCCTCGAAATTTAAGTCGGTCGTACTCATTCTAGGTCAACCACCCACAATCAAGTCTCTAAGCAATTTCTAACTCATACAATTTGAAGAATAACATATAGAGTCATGGTCAACCATAGCAGTTGAAGGTCTCATCTAGATGGACTAGTCATATTAGATCAAAACAGTCCCATGGTAGCAACATGCAAGCAATATAGGGCGTTCTGCTGGAAAGATAAGGAAGCAACAAATTATTAAGGTGTAGGACAGTCTACCATCCTATATGAAACTGGTAAAGACAACTAGGAATTAATTATGAAGGGTTACCATTCCAAAGATGATCAAAATTGAAAGTTTAAGGCACAAGTGTCAATAGCATTGAAATCCAATAACATAATATATATAAAAGAAGATTTAGTCCCGGCGCGATCTAAGTTGATCAATTCCAGGATAAATCAAAGTTTGGGCAAGATGGAGAACGAGGCTATTGAAGTCTGAGCACGAGTATCCAAGATTTGATATCCATGTCACAATTGAATTAATTCAATTGAATAAGACCCCAAACATTGGATGATAAGGAGGATGACCCGGTCGACTGGTCACGATCAAAAGAATTAGAATTTAAAGGATGATGCAAGAATATAGAAATAAGTTAATTTCCTCCTTTGGATAGGGAAACTAAATGTGATACCTTGGGTTGATCTATCAAGTACAGTGCCTTTTCTTTCTGAAATATGTGAAAGGCAAAAACAATAAAGAGTTCAACGACGATGCTATTAGGTACAATACATGGTTCATAGGCGATGGAAATAATTCAAAAGAGAATTGCCAAAATTGTCGTAGATGAGACTCTAGAGCAAATTTAACTATGTCTCCCTCCACGTAGAATAATATATAAAAAGCGAAACAAAGTACAATAGGTTGATCAGACCATCATGCACCGATTCTGATTAGATAATATGTTAGTGGGTGCCAGCCCCCAATAAAATATGTCATGATCAAGCTCGAAAAAGATAAGCTTGCAAAACTGGTGCTAAATTAGCAACATAAGATAGACAAAATATAAGTAAGGATAATGATGAAGGAAGTTAATAGTCTAAGATCCTTTAAACATCAAGGAGTGAGGGTGAATCAAAACAAGAGGAAAAGGATTTTCAAATCGAAGTTCATAATGAGATTCTCAAGGGTCGTCCAGGAATCTCTCAAGGAATTCTAAGTGTGATTGAGTATTCTCTAATTCTAACACCTTATTTCCTATACTCTATAGCAGGCTCGTAGCAGTACAACTAAGTCGCCGTACTACCACGATATCGCACTAATGCGAATCTCGACCTGCACGGGCCACCACTAAAAACGTATCACGACCCGCACCCAGTGTAAGGGTACAAGTGCGTAACCACGCCCAGCCTATGTCGCAGAATCGGCGGTAGAACGCTGTTCTAGGTCACTATCTAAACCAACTCACGCAATTGTATAATGTACTTGTCTTAAAACTCAACTCCGAACGGAGGGCAAGTACAGAAATAATATAACTCAATCAAAGTCTAAGCACGATAGGATGTCACAGAATTTTATAACTAAAAGAAAACAATAAAAACTACTAAAAGATAATAACTCAAAACAACTCAAAATAAGACAACTCTCAAATTATTACAATTCAAGTTCCAGTAAATAAATCTAAAACAATCTACTAAACTAGTCTCCCGATCACTCCTGAGAGTCGGGACCAAAGGTAGCTAATCCCTCTCCAGATCCATAGTGAGTAGGGCAGACATCCTCAGGGCTAACATCTGTAATATTTCAACAGGTCCAATCAGGACAGGAACGAATACATCTCTTCAAGTAAATCCAAGTAAATGACGAAAACCATAAAATAATTATAGACAATTTTATTCATGATGAAGCATAGGAATTCGAGACAGTTTAAGATGTAAAACTATAGTAAAAGAACAAGGAAAGTAAAAGCTGTGAAACAGAATATCATGTTAATGAAGACTATAAATAAAGCTAGCTGAACTAGAATAATATGATATGAGTCCAGTGGTACAATGTATGTCAAGTATGATTCCATTCAATGATCCAAGTAGGGTGATTCTTGTAATGGTTCTTGTCATGATTCTAGTAAAGATTCTTGTGGTGATTCTAGTAAAGATTCTAGACAATACTCACAGTGTGTTTTAAAATACTGAGATCGACATGTAAACGGCTTGGGGTAATCTGGCACATCATACACTGGCAAAGTGTGGGACGGCTATCGTTCTTATATAATTCACAGGGAGGTGGTTCGAGTATTTAGAAATGTTTACATGTCTACTCAAGTATTTCTCCGCCTGACAAATATGAGTGAATCCATAACACGATACGTAAATCGAGAATAAATCTAGACAGAACATGAAGGTGCTTGTAGGTGATTCTTGTAATAATTCTTGTAATAGAGGCCAGACAAGTAAGGTATGTGTTTCGTATACATGGATTCCAGAAAAATATCAATTCGTGTTTGTAACCGAGAATCAAATAGAATTGACTAAAACTGAAATATAGAATTCGACAAGTAAATAAAAGAACTTTCAGAGAATGTACTCGCCTGACAATTCGAGCTGCTGATGAGGATGTATAACTGAACTAGAGTGATATAAACCTATTTTAAGTATACACATGTCACAACCAAGTCTAAAATATCAAAGGAAATAGCTACAATGCAAGACTACATGCTTCTAGGTCCCTTTTGGTCAAAGTCAACCCTTGGTCAACTCTGGTCAAACCTGGTCAATACTGGTCAAAACTGGTCAAACATTGGTCAACTAGTCCATTTACTAATTTCTAGGTCATACACAAAATTGCAGGTCATTTGGAGTTCGTTTGAGTTGAATTGGATCAAGTTTGACCCGAAGTTGACTTTGTCAACTTGGTCAACTTGTCGGCCAATTCGACCGAACTAGGCTCCTAATGACGAACCTAATCTGTCCAAACACTTCCTATAGTCATACTACAATAATTTATTATATTACCTATATTTATACATTCATCACAATTAATATAGATACATATATACATACACAAATATATATATATATATATATATATATATATATATATATATATATATATATATATATATATATATATATATATATATATATATATATTAGAAAAGGAAATATGATTTGTGAGTGAACAATGATGTTGGGGCTGCTGGTAAGGAGACTAAATCTGAGAACAAAAGTAATATGAGACTACAAGAGTATTCTATATATAACATTTTACAATCTATAGGACATATATATATATATATATATATATATATATATATATATATATATATATATATATATATATATATATATATATATATATATATATATATATATATATATATATTTATATATATATATAGGCATATATCCATATATAGGTATATACCCAATATGAAAGCCAACGAAGGTCGTATATATATATATATATATATATATATATATATATATAGGCATATATCCATATATAGGTATATACCCAATATGAAAGCCAACGAAGGTCGTACTCGAACCTGGAGTAAATTCCCAGGTCTGAAATCAGAGTCTCGACCTTCACATAACACATTTTGAAATTTAGGCATAAAGAAAATTAGTATATATATATATATATATATATATATATATATATATATATATATATATATATATATATATATATATATATATATATATATATATATATATATTATTTATTTATTTATTTATTTATTTATTTATTATTAGTATATATATATATATTTTTTTTATTAGTATATATATATATATATATATATATATATATATATATATATATATATATATATATATATATATATATATATATATATATATATATATATATATATATATATATATTTATATATATATATATATATATATTTTATATATATATATATATATATATATATATATATATATATATATATATATATATATATATATATATATATATATATATATATATATATATATATATATATATATATATATAGGTATAATAGGTAAAATACCATATATAAAATATATATATATATATATATATATATATATATATATATATATATATATATATATATATATATATATATATATATATGTACCTATATATATATATATATATAGGTACATATAAAAAAAAAAAAAAAAAAAAATATATATATATATATATATATATATATATATATATATATATATATATATATATATATATATATATATATAGGTATAATAGGTAAAATACCATATATGCCCAAAAATGGCTAAAAATTATGACTCAACCCCGAGAGTCGATTCCCACAAGTCTAAAATATCATATATAAGTTAACAAGTCAGAAAATATCGATTAAAAGTCGAAGAATCAAAATATCACATTTCTATTCAAAATATTGAACCCAAAAAATCCAACTTCGACAAAACGACCCAAAACGCAAAATACTCCAAAGCAACTCATGAAACTTGGCAAATACGTTGGTCTCGACACGTGGGATGTGCTCGGGTACTTCCGGAGTCGAAACCGTGTCCGTGTCGTGTCCAGAGAATGCGTATCGGAAAACCGATTTCACGTGTCGAAGAGGGTGTTCTCGCTCGATTGCGCGTCACACGCACAACGAGAAGCCTCGTGCTCGTGCACACGGCTAGGTAGGGTCACGGGGTAGGTCTAGGACACGTTGACATGACACGAAGTCGCAGCGACACGACAAAGCAGCTCGCGCAACAGCGCATGGCCTGCGCGCGCGCGTGTGCGTGCATGCTTGTGCACGCGGTTCGTCGCTCGTGGCTCGCACGTCGGGCCACGCCACGACTCGGGATCGAGTCCCTAGGTAGTCTAGGTATAGGGCTACGTATTCCAACTCCTGGTACAGGTCCTCGACGTGCCGTGTTCGCGTACGAAGGCCGTGTCAGCGGCGAATTTCAGCCCGAGTGCACAGTTCAGCCGACCAGTGCACGCGCGATTTTTCCGCGCTCGCTCAACGAAACGTCGTGAAATTTTACGAGAATGTGGGCAAAGGTTGCCCCTACGTGATCATAAAATTTTACATAAGACAGAGCTCTGTGCATCGAGTTATGATGCACAGATTGCAGGGCGTGCACGGGACCGTGCACGGGATCTCGTGCACGCATGTCCGTGTCCATTCGGATGCCAAAATCGTGTCGATTTCCGATCCGTCTTCACGAAATTTGTTACAAATCATATAAGGAAGGATTTAGTGAAAATAGAATCAAAAATTAACACTTTTCAATTCTAAGTGGCATTTTGTCGAACACGTGCAACGTGAGACCGATACGTGTCCGATACCGCTATCAAACGAAACCAAAATCCTAAGAAACTTCATACACTGATCAAGGGTGCCTATATGGATGCAAATATGAAAGTAAATTCAGAATAACCATGGTAGAGAAGGGTTTACCTATTGAGTGTCGAGAATCCAATAAACAAAACTCCTCGAACGACGTGTCGGTTGACTCCCCTCAAACAAATGCCTCCTCCTCCTTGTTATTAGTACTCCAGCAAATCCTCCTCTCCTAGACGAGTGCAACGGAGTTTGTTTGGGGAGAAACGAAATCTGGATGAAGAAACTAGGATTTTTGGAGGAGGAGAGCTATTAGGGTTTCACTTGTGGAGGCTATGCTTTACAAATGAATGAATGAGAGAGGGGGGCACTGTTGTGGCCAGCCTGGTGGGGGGTTTCTAGGGTTAGGGTTTCACTTGGGCCAACTCCCTTTCATGTCAAATAAGGCCCAAGTCACAAAGGCTCAAAAAGGCTACATGCAAAAAGGCATAAAATCATTCAAAAGCCTTCTAAATTGGACCCAAGTCCTAAATAAATTCTAATAGGTGAAAAATAAATTCTAAAACATGGTTAGGCTCCTATACATGGTCCATTAAGGTTAAACCAGTTCCTAGCTCAACGCAAGTCAAAATATCTAGAAAATCACAAAATGGCCAAAATGGCTAAAAAGGCTAAAATGACTAAAAATTCATTTAAAACATTCTAAAATAACTAATTAATTCTAAAATAATTCCTACAAGGTCATATTAATTCTAATTATTATTATTAGGCTTCTAGTCAATGTTGGCTAAGTTAAACCCATTTATACTACACAAACATCAAACAAAACCACCTATCATCACATGAATTCAATAAATTAATAAATAATATAAAAATTACAAAATGACCAAAATATCCTTAAATTAAAAATGTGGTGGTTACGAGGGTGCATTGCCATGAACTAACCAGAGAGTCTACCCCCGGGACGAGGGTTAGTGATTCGTTCAAACCTGCGAGGGCGAGGGTTTGGTATTCCATTGATCTCGTATTCACTTGTTCATCCAGCAGTTCAGTTACATGTAGTTGTTCTTGTATTCCAGTTCATAGTCACCTGTCAGTAGCCACTTGTCGTTAGTCACTTGGTAGCAGTTTTGGTCGTAGTCTCGTGCCATGTTAAGTGTCTTTTCTTGTTTATATCCCGTTTATATTATCATGCATGATTAAACTGCTAGATAGACATGTTTTTATGTATCTTGCTATGTCCTCTGAGGACCTGATGATCTCTTCAGGTTAGTGATTGCGTGGAGTTAGTTAGCAGTTCTGGATGGCGGATGATTATGACACTTGTGGGTTTCAAATGATTACAATATTGCTTGTGAGATTCAGGTATTTGTCAGTGATATTACTTTGTTATCCTCTTGTGCTTTCCTTTCATTATCATGAGATACCATGTTTATTGATTCAGTTTGTAGACTCCTATTATATTCTTTGAGTCTTATCGGACATATATGCTAGTGGGCTGTAGACCACGACCCATAGTGTTCATTCATGTTTCATACACTTATTGTGGATTTGAGATATAGATTACATTTCCATGATTTGGCGGTGTACCATAGCCTTGACAGCGTTTACGTATTCGAGTGGGGCTGGAGTCTGCTTGATGCGTAGCTGGCTTGCTCACGAGCTCGCGTCCAGGAAGCGGGTGCGGGTCGTGATACTACCCCCTACCCTATACACTTTTCTGTTTGAAGAGAGAGAAAGAAATAAGAAGGATAAAAAAGAAGAAGAAAGTAAAGGAATAAGTGTAGGAGGAAGAAGAAGAAGGAGGTTCACCTTTGGGAGCGGATTCGGTGACCGTCTGAGGCGCTGCCAGAGAAAAACTTCAGTCAAAGCTGGAAGAACGGTAGTAACTTTTTTGAGAGAAAGACGGCTTCGGTCAGATGGCAACTGCAACAGACAGTAAAAGAGGACGCTGCGGGGAGTCGAGGACTCACAAAGCTGGACTCGACTCTACGAGGAAGGTGGTGACTACGCGAAGCTCGATACGATGGCTGGTCGGTGGCGAGGCGCTGCACGCAGTGGTACACGGCGGGGTCGATGGTGGCGATCATGGTACGATAGCATCGGATCTAAATCGAAGGTACGGTAGCGGAGGCCCAGATCTGGACACGACTCTGAGTCAGAGATCTGGCGGCCAACGCGATGGTGGAGCTTGACAGAGGTCGATAGGGCTTTGCGGCTGCGATCGAGTGGCTCAAGACTCCAATCAGTAGAGACGCGACCGAACGGACGGGCGACTGGTGGTGCTCCGGAAAGAGGCGATAGGTTTCTTGATGGTGACGGTAGTGGTTGGCTCGGCCAGCAGAGAAGCTCTGGCAGGAGATACAGGGTCGAGTAGAGGAGGCAGGGCCGGCGGTTCATGGGCATGGCTGCGGTGGCTGGACATAGATGCCGAAAAGACGAACAAAGAGGCTAGGGTTAGGATTTAGGGATGTGGACACAGACACACAGGATTATGGGCTGGTTCTTAATGTATTACATGTGAATGGGTGTTGATCCATGTCCGAAGTATCGGACACGAGGAACTGTATTTGTAATAGTTAGAGAAAATAAGGAAATATGGTGGACACGCTGACACATATGGCTAAGTAGGAAATTAGAATAATTAAAGTAATAAGGATTAGAGGATATTTATTGGTGTGATTAGGAAGATCCTAGAATGGTTAAGCACATGGGCTAGGAGGGAATATTCTAGATTCCAAGCACAAATCTCTAATTACTTAAGCGGTCCTAGAATATTTCCACTTAATCCTAGTTGTTAAGCATTCCACCACGGACTCCTAGACAATTACTAATAAAACCATTCCCTTTTCCTGATATTTACAACTATGTCATTCCCTAATTAGGAACTTCTAGGAAATTACCAATGGTTGCCAACCCACCCAAACTATTTACGACTTCATCATTCCCAATTCATAATCTCACAAAATAATAATAATTATCAATAAAATAATAAGTAGAAAATAGGAATTTTGGGAAGATAATAATCAGGATTTTAAAAAATAATAAAAATTAGAATTTTGTGAGCATAGGTTATTTTTGGGACAGACCAAGTCTCGACCAACTATCGTGACGTAGTGTTGAGTCCCTAGGGGTGCCGCTAATGAAGCTGTGAGGCCAGCCAGAGCGTTAGCCTGCAGGTTTTGGAGCCCAGGTACGTGTTCTATGAAGAATTTAGTGAAGGTTGAAATAATATTCAATGCAACTTCATGGTAAGGAACCAGATCTTCATGGCGAACTTCGTACTGCCCTCGGATTTGATTAACGACGAGTTTTAAGTCGCCGTAAGCTTCCAGATGATACACCCCCAGCTGTTGCGCCAGCTGGAGTCCCATGATGAGAGCGTTGTACTCGGCAATATTATTGGAGCACGGCTTCGAAAGGGAGTAAGCACGCTGGATGACCAGCTGATCGGAGGAGACTAAGACTACCCCCACTCCGGCGATGATTTGGCTTTTGGGGCCTATTCTTGAAGCACCATCGAAAAACACCTACCAGACGGAGTTTTCTTCGATGACGTTTGATTCTTGGACCTCATCCGGGATGTCTTCATAGAGCCTAGAGGACTTTGGGATGGGGTACGCGGCTAAAAAGTCGGCTAGACCTTGACCCTTGACGGCTTTTTGTGGAACGAACACCATGTTGTACGGCGTCAACAGGATTTCCCATGTAGCTAGTCGGGAGTTCAAAGATCCGGCTTCGTCATGAGAACCCTGAGTGGATTGACTCGGGAGATGACATGAATTGCCTGGCCCGAAACAAAATGGCGAGTCTTCTGGATGGCGAACACCAAAGCCAAACACTCCTTTTCAACGGGGTTGTACCGGTGTTCGGCTTCGATGAGTGTCCTACTGAGGTAGTAGATAGCTTGCTCGTAGCCTGCATCGTTGTTCTGAGCCAACAAAGCGCCGAAGGAATGATCCATGGTACGAACGTAGAGGAGAAATGGTTTGCCTGCGACGGGTGCCACCAGGACTGGAGGGATCGTCTGGTAAGCTTTGATATCATCGAAAGCTTTCTGTCATTCTTCTGTCCAGACGTAGGAGACTCCCTTCTTCATGAGGTGGGTGAAGGGATGACATTTTCTGGAAAGGTTTGCTATAAACCTTCGAATGTAGACAAGACGTCCTTGCAGGCCTCGAAGTTCTCGGAGGTTCTTCGGAGGGTCCATGTCAAGGATGGCTTTGGTCTTCTCGGGGTCGACATGAATGCCTTTTGCCGTGATAATGAAGCCCAAGAACTTTCCGCTAGAAACCCCAAGGAAGGATTTAGCGGGGTTCATCTTGAGTTGATGCGCTCGCATGAGATCGAAGACTGTCTTTAGGTCTTGTAGGTGATCACCTTTGAGACGGCTCTTGACTGCGATATTGTCAACATAGCATTCAACTATTTTACGAAGATGTTGACGGAAGATGGTACTCATAGCTCGTTGGTATGTAGCATCAGCGTTCTTCAAGCCAAAGGGCATCACTGTGTAGCAGGAAACCCCCTTCGGAGTCCTGAGTGACGTGTGTTTTGCGTCATTGGAGAACATTTTGATCTGGTTGTAGCCCGAATACCCGTCCATAAAAGACATGTGTTCGAAGCCACATGTATTGTCGATCATCATGTCAGTGATTAGAAGCAGAAATTCGTCTTTCGGGCAAGCAGTATGTCGATACAGACTCGTATCTTCCTATTTTTCTTGGTAACAGGGACGACATTGGCCACCCAGTCCGGATGTTGCTCTTCACGTATGAACCCGCTGTTCAGGAGTTTGTCCACCTTTTGATCGATAGCGTTCATGATGTCGGGACGAAAGTGTCGTTGTTGTTGCTTTATAGGCTTAGCATCAGGTAAGATGTTAAGTCTATGCATCACGATCTGGAGATCAAGTCCTGGCATGTCTTCGTAGCTCTAAGCGAAGACGTCGATATATTTCTTGGCCAGTTGAACTAAAGACTCTCGGTCTGTTCCCTTTAGACTCTTGCTGATAAAGATGGGTTTGGAAGGGGATCCATCTCCAAGGTCGATCTGTTCGACCTCGTCTTCAGTAGGGGGTTCGCGTAATTCAAAACGAGACTCCCACTGCGCTCCCAGGCGTTGAACCCAAGGTTCTTCCTCAAAGAATTTTGGTATTTGGTCATCGTCCTCATCCTCTTGAGATTGTGCAGATGTCATATTGACTGATAGCACCTTTCTAAAAATTGAGCCGATACTGGTATCGAAATCCCAAGTTGATGCTTCGGACGAATGAGAGTGTTCCACTTCTTCTGCCTCTGAACTCTCTGGAGTTACCGGCGGCGTAACATAGCCCACCCTCCGTCAAGTACGATGATAGTAGTCCTGCGGCTTTCCTTTAGGCGTTGGGAGCCGAAGAGGAAGACGTCGACCCTTGCCATAGTTCAGGCCCTTATTACTTTTCAGATCGTAACCCATCTTTTGGATGAGGTACTTTGCCTTGTCCGTGGACCGATAGACTTATATTCTGTCGGTATCTGGTTCTGGCTCGAGTGGCGGGAGGTCTTGATGACGCTCGACTTTGCCGAAGATGATAGGTTCTTCATCCCGATTTTGCGATGGAACTATAAAACAGACTCCTTGGGATGGGACTACTCGATTTACATGATTGACGGCCGTTATTTGTGTTTGGAACGACCGTAGGGCGTTATCTAATGTATACATGGCATTCCTATGTGGAAGACTAGAATAATTGAAAGAAACTCTATTATTAATAAAACACGAGATTTTGTCCTGCGGGATTACATTGTCAAGAGAAGGTGCATCTATATCAGCAGATATGTATTCTCCTAACTCTTCATCTGTGAGCACTGGGGCTGGTTCGGTAGAGCCTACCGCAGATTTGACCTTGGGGTCCGAGAGGGCTATGTGGGCCTTCTCTTGCAGCTTGAGTGAAGCGGACGATTGCGGAGGCTTGCCTTTAAGACGCACCTTCAGGGGTGCCTCAACTGCGCCTTCGATGACAGGTACCTTCCCCTGTAGTTTTGCCACCAGGGGAGTCGACGTTTGAGGTGGTTTTCCCTTGAGCCGTATCTTCAAGGGAGCTTCAGTGGGTATTCTACCTAGAGAAGTCGGTGCTTTTCCAGGCAGCTTGATTGCCATGGGAGGCAGCATCTGCGGTGGTTTTCCTTTGAGTCGAATTTTTAAAGGAGCGTCGGGAATCATTTCTGGCTCTATGTCCGGCTCCGCCGCCATTTCTGCTTCGTCATCAGCATCATTAGATTCCCCTTCATCGAGCGACTTATAGCATCGGTGAAGTAGGCTTTGACCCCTTTGAAAGGGTCGATGTCCGCGAACTCTGTCCGGATGATGTCGTTAGTGGACACGTACTTCATACATTGGTGGAGTGTAGATGTCACCACCATGTACTCGTGCAGCCACGGATGACCTAGCAGGAGGTTGTAGTTGACGTCGGCGTCCACGACATAGCAAGTCACTTCGGTTCGGAGGTTACCGATATAACATTTTAGCCGTATTTTGCCCAACGGTTCACTTTTGCTGGCATTGAAACTGCTGATTGTAGTGTTAGAAGGCGCCAGACGGTACATCAGGATCCCCAGAGTTGAGAGCAGAGTCCTAGGGATGATGCTGAGGGAAGACCCTGGATCAATCTGAATTCGCTTCACCTTGACGGAATCCACATACCCTGTATAATAAAGTGGCCTGTTGTGCCGGTTGTGCTTGAGTAGCATGTCTTGTTGGGTGAAGGTTATGTTGGGGATGACCTCATCCGCACAAAAGTAGTCGCACATGTGGTCGGGATATCCTCAGGCTGCTTGACCTGACTGATGAAGGACTCAGCATCCTTCAAGGCTTCACAAAGAGCTTTGCGGGTGTCTTTGGAAATACGAAGAAGCTCAAACAGAGATAAGCGGGCAGGAGTACCGACAAGTTGTGCCAATATGTCGAAGTTGTGGGGCTTGGCTAGCCCCGAAGCATTTTTCCTTCGTAAAGGCTTGTCGAAACGGGCCTCTACGTGCTTCTGTTTATTGGCTGCTGGAGGTCTAGATGGGCCCTCTTCCTGGGTAGCAGGAGCGGTGCAGGGAGGTACCACCTTGACGGCAGCTTCGTCGGGTTGGGCGTTCAGCTGCGAATATATTTGTACAGGAATTGCCTCTTCCCTGGAGGAAGAGATCATGCGGTAAGACTTGATATTCTTGCCCTTGGTTTTGGAGGCAAAGCGTACCCCCAGTTGAGTAACTTCGGAGACGAGATATGGGTGAACCCATAAGATCTCTCCCCGAGATATGGTGAGTGGGATGAGTCCACTCACGTTATCATGGGTAGGTGGTAGATTGACCACCTCCATTGTCGCCTTTAGGATGGGGCCGACGCCATCTTGTGCTGTGGTTGGCGGCAAGGTGCCGAATTAGAGTGACACCAGGTTGGCCGAAACTGTCTTCTCCTCGTAATCGACGGAGATGACATTCGTATTGATCATGCACTGGATGTAGTTCTTGAAGACATAGCAGTCCTGAGTTGGATGTCCGACAAACCGATGGTAGTGACAGTACCTCGGATTGTCAACTCTCCCAACCTCGTCGGGACGCTTCGGGTCCGGTAATTTGATCTTATCACCCTGCTTCAACATCTCGAAGAGTTACAAGGTGTCTTCATCGTTGAAAGAATAGACCTCCTTTGGTCTCGGTACAAGCAGAGGCTTCTGAGTAGGCGCTTGTGCGCCTTTAAAGGCATTGACAGTCAATGCCTGCTTCCCCTTCGTCTTGCATCCAGGGTTGCTGGCAGCAGGCCATTTTCCCTTGTCTTCAAAGGCAGGGAAACTGACTCCCAGAAGGCGAGCATTGCATGCCTTCTTTTCAGCAGCTTCGGCTTCAATAATCAATGAACTCCAGTCGGGAGGAGGAGTGGAGTTGAGCCAGAGCTTAACCGTAGGAAGCATGTTCATACTGCAGGAGGAGAGGAGTGCATGTTCTGGCATACCCGGGGGCAGTCTGAAGTAGGCTTGTCGGAAACGTTCGATGAATGCTCGAACCGTCTCTTTCTCCTTCTGACGTACCTCTATAAGGGACGCCATCGTCATGTCTTTCCCTCCGTCATAGAAACGAACGAGGAAGAGACGTGTCAAGTCATCAAAGGAGGATATGGAGTTATCAGGAAGACTGCAGTACCAGTCGTAAGCCACTTCTTTCATTGCCCCGACAAACAGGCTGGTGAATAGTGCATCTTCCTTCGGAAGATATCCCATTTGAGACTGGAAGTACGTCAGATAACGACGTAGAGAGTCCTTCCCATCGTATGGCATCAATGTTTACGGTTTATACTTGGGAGGATAAACCACTTTGTTCTATTCGAGGGGGTATAGTTGTGGGATCCCCATCTTCTGGCGCTCCTCCTGTCTATTCTTTGACTCAAAGCGCTTCCGCAATTCCCTGATCATCTCAACCACGTCTTCTGTGGAGCTGGGAGTCGGAGAAGGCAGTACAGTCTGGAGTTGTATATTCGAAGGTTCTGATATCCGAGGTGCTTCGCGGCAATCGGTATTCAAGGATGCCGTTGAAGGGGCACACTTGATTCCTCGTTGACTCCTGGGTCCGGATTGGTGGAAGGTGCTCTGGCCAAAGCTGACCGTATCTCGAACACAGCTTGAGTCAGTGTTTGCATGGAGGCAGAGAGGGTTTTGAGTCCCCCCTCCTGAGTATCCATGCGCTGAACGAGGTCTGCTGGTGGAGCATCTGACTCTGTATCACCACCTCCCGTCATGTATACTGTCATGACATGACTGGAAGTGGATGGATTGGTTGAAGCTTCACTTTCAGCCTCGCTCTCTTATAGAAGAGGAACTTCCCCTGGGGCTTCATCTTGGCTACCTCCAGCTATGTTCTGGGGGGATATCTTCATTTTCGGGATGAAGATCAGCAAGGGCTTGACTACCCCCAGCTATGTCCTGGAGGGTATCAAGGGCTTGACTACCCCCAGCCTCCTCTGAGATCTTCCTTCTCCCCCGGGTGCCTTCAAACACTCCTGAGGACGGGACAGTCATCTTCGTTTTCCTCGGCTGGCTCTTGGATGAGAACGAGGTCGAGGAGTTGCCAGTCGCCTTTCGAATTGATAAGGAGTTAGAGATTACGTTGCAAGAAGCAACCTTTAGTTCTGGCTCCTCTTCAATCGACACCTTCTTCCCGAGGCGACGTTGGAGGGGTGTTGATGATTGCAGCCGCTGGAACACAAACTGCCCTTGTGGTGGGACTGCTGTCTTGCAACAACAGTTGATGGTGACTACAGCACAGGTGTGCCCTGTGAGGGGCGTATTGTGCTTGTCAGTCGACTCTCCTGATCGGCGTTTGTGAGTGATCATATTACACAGATCGTTAGAGGAGAGTGCCACCTTCACACCCCCATCAGGCGCATGGCAAAGCCAACCACCGGGGTGGTCAAGTGAATGCTGCACCCCTTGATCCAGCATAAAAGATGTGCCCAGATCAAAAGTGGGGGAGCAACATTTAGAGTGGCTTGAACCAGTCTTAGACGCACAACCAATATAGGCGCGGGGGTTCAAGACCACAGAGTTTGCCTTGCACGACTTGGTTGCGAATGCAGCAGATGCGCCCAAGTGAGACAAGGACTTTGAGGGTCGGCTCGTTTCTGGCGCAGAAGCACCCAAGTCAACTTTGTATAGTTTGCCGTCAGCAGTGCACATAATTGTGAGCGCATGCTTCTGGTTTGCCATTGGCATAGCACGTTTGAGGCGCATGGCCCGTGCTGCCTTGGACTTCTTCGTACCAGCCCGCTGGGGCGCATAGTACTCAGAGTCCAAATTCTCCTTGCCACGACAGCGAGTGAGTCTGTCAAAGACATAAGCCTTCTGCGACGTATCAGAGTTCATGCGCAGGACTTAGATGCACCCCTGCTTCGTCGACGCATCTTTCTTGTCTGAGAAGGAGATGGTTGGGGAATGTGGTCAGCCCCACGTTTTCCCGAGAGAAGTGCTGCACCCGCAGGCGCATCCTGACTGCTGAAGACGTTAGCGGGAAGGATAGGCTGCATCGGCGCATCCCCTTCGGTGATGGTGCCAGGGGCCTCGACCTTGCGTACCCAGACTTGGCGAGTCTTCTTCGGTATTGGCAGCCGCTTCGAAGGACTTGCGCTGCCTCCAGAGATGAACTCCTCATACGCCTGTTGATTGAGGCGTACGACCAGCGTCTTGTGGGAGGAGCCTACCTTCACATCGTCAGATTGCGACACAGCTTTTTCGGTGGAGAAGAAAGAGGTCCCCAGCAGAGTCGCCAGCTTGTTTGCCATTAAAATCTTTGAATGCAATTTCAATTACAAACAGAACAGTATTACAATGTAGGACTTCGATGTAGTCCTAGGAGTACACTTTTGTTTTTATCTGGGTCCTGTGTCGATGGAGCGAGTGGTAATACGTTGACTCCGTTGACGATCTGACGACGATTTTCGGTTCTCTGAAGGTCTGGGTTGCTCTGGATGTCGAAGCTTGCGGATGGAAAGAAGACGTTGAGTGTCTTTTCCGATCTCTGTGGGTGATAACTCTGATGCTCTGGTTGCGTCTGTCTTTGACTGTGCGTCTCTGTATGTATGTGTGTGTGTGGAAGAAAGAAATGATCCCTCTATTTATAAGCAGGTTGGGCTGCTTATGCGCGCATATGTAGGATGCGCCTGTACGTGGGAACGCCACGTGGCTGGAGCTGTGGGCGGCGCATGGAGGATGCGCCATGACTTGTGGGTTGAATCCTTCATGCTACATTTGTGGGCTGGCACGTAGCAGTGGAGAGGATCTTTCGGTTGCTGAGATCTTGGGTGGTTAGCACCCCTTCATAGGCTGAACTGAGTCAAAGGACACGTGGCGCATGTCCGTAGCTCAAAGATCTCGCATTTAGTAGAGAGTGATTGTCACGACCCGCACCCGCTTTTTGGATACGAGACGTGTCCAAGTCCAGCCTACGCCGCGGTATCGGCAGTAGTACGCTGTCTAGACCACAATAAACAAAATGCTCACAAATACTAACTGCTCATTCACAACAACTAAATCAACTTTATGAAATATAGAAGTTTTACATTTGAAGAAGAATATAAGCTTTTATATTTATAGAAACTACCACACAACTAACTGTCTTCTATGGTTTAGCCTTCGAGTCTCTATCTCCCCCTCGTATGATCCATAGCGCAAGAGTAGGCACGTCAACCTCACCTATAACAACGATCCAGTTAGGAAAGGAGCAGAGTACAACCATATTGCAATTAATGTTGTTAGTCCAAAATAAGTTAGAATAAACGAAAAATAATGATGACAAAGAGTATATAAAGAACTAGTACTAGCCAGGTACGAACGATCAAGATATGAACTAGCAAAATGTAAACTAGCAAGATGGGATCTAACAAGATATACACTGGCAAGATGTAAACTAGCAAGATATGAACTAACAAGATAATGGACTAGATAAAAAAAAATAGAAACCACTATGTGTGTGTGAAATACCTTTTAATACGTGAACGGCTAGGCTAATACGGCACATCATACGATGGCTATCATTCAGTAATTGGTACGGCTAACTCATACGTGGGTGTGTATGACTTAGCTATCATTCAGTAACGGTAATTGGGTTTGTTCACGTATTTACCGAGTATTTCTCCTTCTGACTCTCTAACAATCAATAACGGTCAATGATACACTAAGAAGGATATGATAACTACAGTGTCACAATCGTGTCTCAATGGAATATCAAGCAATGACTCAACGGGATATCAAACAAGAAAACTATAGTGTAAACCTTATAATGAACTAAAACATAAATTCAATACTGTACTTGCCTGAGTCCTTGCCCAAACCATAGCCACAAGTAGAGGATGAGGGAAATGTCGATCTAGAAGCTGTCAACCTATAACACATATCGTACCACGAACCGTGCACGAAAACCACAAATCAATTCTAATGTTCTAGTTCTAAATAGTGGCTAGTTGGGTTACTAATCTAATAATAATTAATTCTAGAATAATTCACTTAAAAATATAATTTAACCTAATAATAATCTTAATATATTCTAAACATGCAAGTTTGGCCAACGAAAGTCGTGTTTCTCAATTTTAGAAACCATGGTACGTAAATCGAGACATATCATTGACTTTTTAGTCAAACATTATGAACTCTAGATTTTGAAAGTGTAACTTGTTAGATTTTAGTGCCACGAGTGCGCTGGAATCGACCGTGCCACAAAATCACGCTTTGGTCAAAAGATATCGCCGTTATGGCTAATCGTGACCAAAACGATGATCAACCGATCAATTTTGAGTTCAACGGAAAAACTAAAATACTAAATGAACGAAATAATTTCTGGGAAAAATATATGTCGTAGAGCCCTGTGTTAGCTTTTCGAAACTTCAAACGGTTCATAATTTCGATTTCGGGTTCTCCCGAAATCTCAAAAACACCAAAACGTGTCAAGTTTCGAACAACCGACACTCTACGAATTTTCTAGAAATTTAGGTTCGGAAATTACGAAAATAAATTAGATATTCAGAAACTATACCTCAATATGCTTCCAATAAAAAAAAGGCACGCGAAAATGAGGTCCAAGTTGACGGCAATCGCCTCAGGAAGTCGGGGAATCACCGGGATCAAACTCCAAAAGGAGGAGGCTATAATTAATTAGGGTTTGTGAATATACAATGCATATATATAGGAGAGGGAGAGGCGATTACTGTAGCGGGCGCCGACAGGTGGGCCCCCCCCCCCCCGGTTGGATTATTGGGTAATTATTTATTTAATTCAGAAAACTATTTAAAAATTATTTTAAGTCCAAATAAATCAAAATAAATTGCAGAAAAATCCAGAAAAATTCTAGAAAATTCTAGAAAATATTTCTAAGTGTCTATAATATAAATAAAATATTTTAACACAAAATATCATCATGTGACCTCGCAGCAAGTTCCAAAAACCAATAAAGTATAAATTCTATATGTTTTAATTATATAAAAAAATTCAAAAATCCAAAAAAATTCTAAAATATTCTAAAAAATATTTTTAGTCATTTAAAGCCCAAATAAAAATATTTGGTCTAGAAATACCCCCGTATGACCTTACGGTAAATCCTGAAAGTCCTTAAAAACAATAAAACCTTAAATTTAAATACCTAAAAATATCCAAAAATTGTAGAAAAATATAAAATAGCTAAATAATATATATATAAGTTATCTAGAGGTCATATGACCTTAATATGGTCATAGCCCACCTATAGGCTTTGGCATGACTCACAATTGCCATAAAATTAATCATAAATAAATACAATTAAAAAAAATTAAAAATTTGGGAAGTGGGCTTACAAATCTACCCACCTTAGAAAAATTTCGTCCTCGAAATTTCAAAAGATACAAATAGGCACAACCAAGAATATCATCAAAATATGATATGACCAATCGATATAAATAAGCACGACAAAGAATATAATCAAGAAAATAATGTGATGAATGATCGAAATTGATCAGGCATATAGAATCAAAATCTAAATACGTTTTAGAAATATAATGGAAGGAAATAAAAATAGATTTAAAAGATGACAATTCGAAAATAGAAAAATATGAAAGAAATAAAGAACTACTAGTTGTAGAGAAGGTGGTAACAAAAAATAAGACCTCAAATAAATTTTATAGAAAAAAATTTAATAGTCGTATGCCAATAAAAGATATAGTCGCTATGATATTCGAGAATCATAAGTATATCCGAAGTCATTTAACCGAGAATCCATGCCTCGCCAGTATACATCTGGCTGTCGTGAACCCTTGGTTTCATGTCTCGAGTATAATATGTTATCAAACACTTTATCAACTCTACCCAATATTGACGTAATAAATCAAAAGATCAATAATACAACTAGGATATAGTTTTAGTAATATTTGACAACCTACGCATACTTAAAATTATTTCAACTTAGGGGTTATGCCACGCCAGTGTGCTGCTGACTGCAGTGAACCCGCAGTCTTTATAATTTAAATAAATGGGGACAGTGGACATCTGCCTTACCATTGTAAGTCATCAAAAATTATTTCAACTATATCCATAAGAATTTCAAGAAACTTCCATAAATTTAAACAAGTCGATTATGATAAGAAAATGTAAGTATATGTCCTTGAATAAAAGTGTCAGTTTTGAAAACAAAACGATCACAAAATAGTTTTAAAAATAAAACGAGGTTTAGAGAAGGAGGAAGATAAAATGGCACAAATGATCTAAATTAGGAATTGAATTCTATGAAGGCCTAACTTACCAAACGTATATTCTACCCACCTTAGATCCTACCAACATATCAAAACAAAATAATATATTCTCTTAGAAAAATTCTTCGATTTATCTATACCGAGACTTCAATAAATCATTAGCTAAATCACATGGCCTATTTAAATATCTTAACTATCCAAGGGTCAAATTGAATAAGGGACTCTTAGTCCTATTTATTCTCCTAAAATTAAATCAATCCTAATTGTGAATGAGCACACTAGTCGCAGGCTTGCAGTAGTACTGCTAACTTAAGTACTACCACAAGTTCGCAATCTTTTGCGAAATCAGACCTGCATGGGCCACCATAGTGATCTGACAGGATGCGCCTGGGATTGGGCGCATGAGAAGACTTTGGCTCGTAATCTTCAGGAATCATGAACCGGTCTAGGCGCACGGCTTTTGAGGTGCATACGAGTCTTCGGGCGCATGACTGCGGAGGCGCATACGAATGATCGATCGGCCACGTGGCTTGTAACCGCCAGAGGAGAGTAATAATGACGCTGACGTCAGCGACGCTTCATTTTCTGTAAAAGCTATTACTGCTCTGTCATCGAGGCATGGCTGTTGTCGTGTCAGACTTCAGCATTTAATGTTCTTGACGGGTGATGGGCCTTTGAGTGGGCGCATTGATCTGTGTTCCACTAGGCGCATGGGGACGCATGGGGCACATCCTTATGAAGTGCTTGGTGCTGATGGGCATGTCTGCATGATGTGCAGTCCGACCGACGCATCTGTTTGCATGACGCATCTTTATTGGTCCGACTGTTGAGTTCTTCGAGTGCTTTAAATAGCCGTTTTGACTTGGCTGAATTCGAAAAGGCAAATTCATCATCGTAAATGCAAGTTCATTGCATTAACTTCGACATGGTTGCCACTTGGCACATGGGTTTGATTTGCCCTGGCCTATAAATAGCAACAATTTGAGAGAGTTTTGTTGTCTCTCCCTTGACTTCTCGACGAAGATGAATTTCTTTGCCCGAGTAAATTCTATTGCCAAGATGCTCCCCAGGGTGAAGATGCATCGAGTCGTCTTCGTATGCACTCGTGAAGGTGACTGTTACATCTAAAAGTCTGGATCGTGGGCTCCCGACGCAGTCCGAAGGTGCCTGTTGCATCCAAAGATCGGGATGCTCGAGTCCCGTCTCCGTTATGCCGGAAGAGCTGCAGATCAGAATTGCGGTGCTCTCCTCTTCCATGGGCTTTGGAGAGCTCTTCCTCCTGCTAGAGTGGGGTTGATCGCCCGCTCTTGTTATGCTCAAAGCTGCTCCTTTAGCCGAAGTACATGATCGGGTCAAAGCAGAGCGCGTACGACGAGACTTTGTGATGCGCATAACTGAGACGCTGAAAAGACGCGCCTGACTGAGACGCTGAAGAGACGTGCCTGTCTGATGATGCGCCTGGCATGGGATGCATGGCAATTTACTGCGCCTGACTGTAGTCTTTAGGATCTTTCTTTTTGTAGAAGTTCTCCTTTGTAAAGCCTTTCTTTTAGACATGTAATAGACTTTTATATAAAATAAAAATGCTCTTTTGATGTCTACACTTTTACTGTCTTTTGCTGTGCCAAGTACTTCGTTTGAGCTTCCTGGCGTATGTTGTGTTAAGCACATAGGAATTCTGGCCTGTAGATGCGCCTGAAATTCTATGCTTCTATAAGCTTCTCCGACCTAGTTGCAGCCGGGGCTTCCATGTCCCATGGCCACCAGATTGTGGGAGCCACCGCAATATGGGTTATTTGAAAAAATTGCAACAATGCGAGATATGAAGGCCACCAGTACAACGCTGACCAGCTCATTTAAAAGACTATTCGGCAATGCCGCATGCGTGCTTCCCTTTGCTCACACGGCCACTCGGTCTTCTGGAAATCTGTCCTATCCCCGGCATAGCCATTTTGCCTCCGATTTTCCTTCTTTTTTGATAGTATACATGTATAGGCTTCGCATTTTGCGCCTACTAGTATACTTGTAAAGTTTTCGGCTATTAAGGCCTTCTTGAATAAAATAGATAGTGTTTCTTAAATATATATATATATATATATATATATATATATATATATATATATATATATATATATAATGGGGAGGGTTTGGTTAAAGACTTCCGCCCCATAAGCCTTTACACCTTTGCCAATAAAATTATCTCAAAAATTATCGCTATCCGCATGTCCGATCTCCTTTCCAAGATCATCAACGAAGAGCAAAGCGGATTTGTTAAGGGGCGAAACATCGTTGACAACATCCTTCTCGCTCAAGAGATGGTCACATGCATGAAATTCCCGTCCAGAGGGGGCAATATCGCCATAAAACTTGACATAGAGAAAGCTTATGATCGCCTGGACTGGCAATTCATGATCTGGGTGTTCAGGGCCGTTGGATTCTCTGAATCTTGGATTGACATCATCTTCAGATCTGTTAGAAATTCTTGGTTCTCCACCGTCATCAACGGACAAGCCGAGGGGTTCTTTACCTCCAGCCGAGGAGTACGACAGGGGGACCCTCTATCCGCCACCATCTTCATCATCGTAGCTGAAGCCCTCGGTAGGAACCTCAAAAGTATGGCTAACACTCCTCGTTTCCACCACTTCCATACCACCACCGGCTGTCCCGTTATCACTCACCTCGCGTATGCCGACGACATCCTCATTTTCTTATCTAGCGACATCGGGTCCATCGAGGTGGTCAACAGAACGCTGGAAAGATACGCCAGATGCTCCGGCCAACGCATTAACAACAACAAAAGCGTCATCTATACTTACCACAAAGCAGACAGAAACCACTCAGCTTTGTTATCCAATCTGACCTCCTTCACCACCGCATATCCCCCGTTCTCCTACCTTGGGTGTCCGCTGTGTATGGTAAATCTAACTCCGACATCTTCGAGGATCTGGTGAGCAAAATTAGGAAGAAGTTCGAGGGATGGCACAATGCAATCCTATAACCGGGTGGCAAAATGATTCTGACCAAGCACGTTCTCTCCTCCATCCCCGTCCACACCCTGGCCGTCTGCTCCCCTCCAAAGAAGGTCCTTTTCTCGCTGGAATCCCTCTTCGCCAACTTCTTTTGGAGACACAGTAAAGGTAAGGACAAGCATCACTGGGCCAGCTGGGACACCATGGCCAAACCAACCGCAGAAGGAGGGCTAGGCTTCAGCAGATTAGAGCACATTGTTGACGCCTGCTGTAGTACCCCGCTCCGCGAAGGCACTAGATAAACAGAGAGATCTAATTGTTGGCTCTGCAACATAAGACGATTGATCTGGGTGAGTGGACAAAGACTCATTTTATGATTCGCTTGCGCCTAATAAGAATCAGAGTTTTTGAATGAATGTTGTTGCTAATAACAAGATGGTAATCATTGAGTATGCTTATAAGAGATTTCACATGTTGCTATGCTAAGAACAAGAAAAGAGTTAATCTGTATGCTAAGAAGAAGAATCGTTGTATGCTAATAAGAAACGACATGATGCCTTGTTAAGAAACGAATGTTGCCTTGATTTATAAAATGTTGCCATGCTTAATCAGTAAAGAAAAGAGAATGTTTACATGTCCCTGGATAGAGTATGATTATCAAGAGTAGAATTCATGCTTGTTATCGTGCTTGCTTAAACAGAGATTGCTTATTGTCCTCCGATTGTTGCTATAAGAAAGAGATGTACAGAGAAGGCACATTGTGCTGTTAAAAGAGATGATACGGCTTGTCCGTATAGAGAAAAGAGTAGAGCTATTGGCTCGATACATGAAAGAGAAGAAGATGAATATGTTTACAAGTTGCTAGATTGATGCATGATAGTTTTATCTGATAGCTGCATTTGCATTGGTCTTGGACAACTTGTGCACAAGTATAGATCCTCACGACCGGTTCTGGGACACCGGAGTCGTTCGGCCTAGGAGGGATAGAGTAGCACCCTGCGGTAAAGAGACCAAGGAGTGCATAGAGTGTCCACTAGCGACGAGCTGAACCCAAGAGTCACAGCGGCTAATCATGGGTTTCCTATGGACCATCATATAGATAAGTGTCGGTTGGTGAAGAGCTGAACCATGCACACAGTTGTTAGTATGTACGTTATCAGTACAAGCTGACCCGGAGCGACACAACTACTGGTCTACGTATATATTAGTGCAGAGTTGAGCCTTGCGTCACAGCTGCCAATCGAGTTGCATGAGTCGGTAAAAGAATGTTTTGTTGAGAGCTAACGATGTAGAGACGAACAGAGAAATGATGGTTTTATCATGTTATGCTAATTTTTGTCTTTTGCAGGGATGGTCGGTCGGCTATGGTAAGAATCACTTAAAAGTGATACATATGTACTGCTTAAGTCTTTGACATGAATTGCTTGCAGAGATTTATCTATGCCATGAAATGCTATGCCCCTTTTTCAGAAAAGATATGACATCGTACTTATAATTGTCCCTAAGAGTTGCTTGAATAAAGAAATAATTATGCTCATGAAACACGCTGCGCACTCCACAGAAATGAATAGTCCCTTGTATGCTTGACATGAAAAGAAAAGAAATGAACTGTGGCTTTTCAAAGATGTTTTCAAAAGAGATATAAACTGACTCTGTATGCATAGAATGAACATAGGTAAAAGTAGCAAGATCACATCACAAGAAAATGTTTTCTCACTAAATGAACAGTGATCGTTTCAGAAGAATGTAGCCCCTTTGTCCACAATTCACCAGTATACTGATATACTGACCCACCATCAGTCTGCATGCAGGTGCACTATGTATCGAGAAGGATAGTCCAAAGCGATAGCCTGTGCCTCATCCTCAGGAGCCAGAAATCAGAAGAGAAGCCAAGAGATGACATCTGTTGCAAGAGTTGATTTTGTATATAAAGGGATGTAATGTATGGGAACGGGATCATTGTAATCAGTAAAGTTTTGAGAGAATGTAACATTATATCAAAGAGAATCGAGATCTTGTAATCTGTTCAAATAAAATCAATAAAGAGAAATGTTCTTGTTACCATTGTGTTCAATGCATGTATTCTGAAATATGTCCGCTGCTGCTTCAATTATCTGTAATATGTTTCGCTGCGTATTGTCAACCTTGTCTATCTTGTCTTGCTTCAGGTCTTGGCCTTGTGCAAGCGCAACTTAGGCTTGCACGGCATCACGCCTTAGCGAGGACGATCGGTCTTAAAGAGTCCGAAGCGAGGACGAAAGGACTCTACGGGATCGGGGCGTGACACCTGCTCCATGAAGTTATGGTGGAAGCTACGCACGGACCACTCGCTATGGACTCAGTTCATGAAGGCTAGATACTTCAGATCATCCCACCCTGCGACGGTCGTTGTCAACAACAGATCCTCGGCGACTTGGCGACGTATCATTCGCGGCCGTCATCTCGTTGAACCCTTAATTCGCCTTCAGCTGGGCAACGGTCGCTCATCGACGTGCCATGAACGTTGGCTGGGGGACGAGGTCATCCAATCCTCCGCGAACACCCCCCACAACTGCGAGATCCGGGATCTGTGGGATAGCGACTCTGGTTAGAGGTAGGACAGAGTCAGATACTGGCTCGGTCAGGCGGCAGCTACCAGTCTCGTCGCCGTGGATTTGTAGATCTCCGACGATCCGGACGCTCTGCGGTGGACCCCTAATCCTGGTGGCATTTTCTCGCTGGCCACTGCCAGGATTGTGGCAAGAGGTATCGAAGTGATGTCTTCTTTCATCACACCTTACTGGCAGCCATGCATTTCCAACAAATGGTCGATACTGATCTAGAGAGCCCAACGCCGGAAGCTTCCCACCAACGAATCCATCACCTCTTTCGGATTCAGCCTAGCATCGAGATGCCACTGCTGCACTTTTCATCAAGCAGAAACGGTGGAGTACATCCTTCTTTCTGGAGACCTTGCTTCGCAGATGTGGACTAGACTCAACTCCAAGTGCCGACAGGATCATCTTTCTGGGGTTTTAACGATCTCCTGGCCAGTTGGAGCAGTTCTCATGGGCTTTATATCGTCGCAGCCACCGGGATATGGGTCTTGTGAAAGAATTGGAACAAATTCAGGTACGAAGGCCGCCAATACCTTCCTACCCAACTGAACAGGGAGGTTATCAGACAGATTCATAAAGTCAAGAGGCGTTGCCCGCACTCCTCGAATAGCTTTTGGGAGGCCCTGTCTTAGCCTCAGGTCCCTTTTTGGGGATGTTGTTTTGTTGGCGCTTTGTGCTTTTTCGTTGTAGTTGTAGTCGTTTGGCGCTTTTCGCTCTTACTTGTATAGGTTGTGGCATTTTGCGCCTGATACTTCAATAAAGTTTCCCTTTATATATATATATATACGACAATACATCGCTAGTAAGCATCCATGAATATTTTTGAAATAGTAGTCATTGGATGTCTTTTTGGACAATACATATTAGTTGTCCAAAAAGCTAGATCTAATGGCTGCCATTTGGGTATATTCAGAGATGCTTAGCGCAAGTGGCAAATGTGGGAGGCATCTTCCTAAGTGGATGTGGGAGGCATCTTCCTAAGTGGATGTGGCTTCATGTTTTGGGGGAATCATTTAATTCCCTTGTGTGGAAATTAAATGGTGCAGTCAATAGCTCTAGTAGTGTATCCCACATGGACACACTTACCATAACTCATTACCCCTGGGCCGACCACCCAGCTGAATTAGACTTGGTTCAATTCATGTGCCAAATACCATTAGGGGTTGGCACGGATCGGGTTGAGCCCAAATTTTAGCAAACCAGATAAGACTTGTTCTTTAGCGGGATGGGGCGAGGCGGGCCGAGGCAAGACGATTGTGATGTGAGGGTATCCCCCGTTTATATATATTTCCATCTATTTTCTTGTTGTCTTGTATCAATTGTGACATGAGTGTATCCCCACTTTACTGAATATATAGAAATCTTAAATCATTTGACCAACAACCAGAATGAATATTGTATGGACGTAATTTGACAATTATTATTTGTTTGAATAAGGAAATTAAGACTTCAGCCGACATTCGATTATATTTTTTCAGATGACCCCCAAAATTTTGGCTGATGTTAAAGGTGGTACCTTGATCTTATATGAAGGAAGAGTTCAGGAGTGTCATGGTAGTTAGTGTTTCCTATATGTGTTCATATCCATTTTCTCAGCATAACGCATGCATGCGTATATGACAGTTGAAACTGATGGTAGTTGTTCTGTAAGATGTTATATTTCTCATCTCTTAATATGACTCCCTAAGCATGAGGTTTTTGTAGTAAAACAAATCACGTCATTCTGTTGGGGCAGTCATTAATGTAGTATGAATATATATATCTCCATGCCTCTAACATATATCTTTTTCCAGTTTACTTTTCCTCTATACTCACAGTCTTTATACCCTAACATTCTCATCTCTTAATATGACTCTCCAAGCATGAGGTTTTTTCAGTGAAACAAATTACTTCATTCTGTTGGCTCAGTTATTACTATAGTCTGAACATATATATTCTCCATGCCTCAACATATTTTTTTCTCTAGTTTCCTTTCCCTCTGTACTAATACTCACTATACCCTTCCCATCACCTCATTGAAAATAGGGACTAGGTTCTTGCTTTATGGTATATTGAGATATATAAACTGAATTTGGGGGTCTTGATTGTTGGAATCAAGTCTAAATTTGGTAATAACATATTTATGATGTCCAAATCTGATTAAATTTTTTATCTGATTAGATTTGGACGTCCATAATTGGTGATGGACTATTTTAGATTTATTTTAGATTTATTTTAGAATTTTTTTTCCATTTATGAAATCCTATTATTGCCTAGAATAGGATTTTCTCATCCTATATGGAGTGAGGATAGAGGCACAAAGCATACCAAAAAAAGTTAAGATTCAGGATGCTCATGCACAGGAGATCTAAGAGAAAGTCTACACTTTTCTCTTAGGGTTTCGTCATACAAGACAGAAGGAAGGAGGAGACTTGATCGAGTACTCGTCAACTTTGGTTAGGGAGATTGCTACGAATTGGTGAGTGATTTTATTGTAATCTCTGTCATTTCTTCTTGAGTATGGTGAGGGGTTGAACCTAATAGGACAAATGGTTCAACATTGATTTTTGTCAATCTTGTAATTTTATCTGAGTTATATAGATTGGGATTTGTCAAGGTGACGTAATCACCGCCATATACTTGACTTTTTCTATGCTTGGTGTTCGTTAGATGGGGGTTGGTTATTTCATGTGGGTTGGCCTAAGTTTTTACTACGGCAACATCTCAGACACGGTATCGGAGCGCTTGTAGGACGTTTTTGATTCCCAATATTGGATATGATTGGATTCTTCAGCTTGTGCAACATAGCCTTATTATAAGAATCTCTTAGATCTCTCTTTTACTGAACTAGAAAGACAGGATTTATCTGTTCCCATGAAAAGATGGGATTCTACATTAATTTTTTGGACTAGGATATGTGACTATGCAGAACTTTGAAATTTTAGAAATTTTATACTCTACCCCCAGAAATGGGCCGGGTTGGGGCCTCGTTTACTTTACCGCCCCAACCCATTATGTTATAACCCATATGTTTCAATTTCAAAATTTAGGAACCATCTTGTTTAAACAATTTACGGTTCGAACCAGGTCGAAACAACATATCCTAGAACATTATGCACAGCCCTACGTACTACCACATAATGAGTACACTCATCATTTTTCTCTCGTCTCAAGTAGAATCATGTAAATCATGTGACCGTGAGTACCTACAAGCGGAGCACCTTAAACCAAATCCCCTAAGTAACCACCTATGAATAACTCCTATCATAAAATCAAAAATCCTAGTTGTCACGCTCTAATTCGACTGAATTGATAAGTCACCACTGGATGTGATATCGTACAAGTCTATGTTGTATTTATACAAGACAGAAATGTAAACATTTAACAAGACAGCTCAATTTAAGGTTGATGTAGTAAAAATAAAGCAGAAAACTGAATCACAGCAGATAGATGAAAATAATTCTTTTATTGGTAACTTATAGCGAAAACATAGGCTCTTTAGAATAATAATCTTTGGCAATTCATAATTTCTTAGGTTGGTTTCTAATACGTTGACTATTCACCAAACGTATGCAAACGTTGTCTTCAATTGCATTTATTAGTTTGTTAGTCTTGGTTGTACCATGTGATCCCGAAGAGTGTGTTATATTATTGTTATATTTTTACCATGTTATTTGTATCTTAATATGTTCCTCTGAGGATTTATTTTACTTCTAGGCGTAGATGAGAAGATCTAGAGGAATATGGTCCCAGAGTTTATGCAGGAGCTGCCCCAGTCGAGGATGCCGAGATTTATCTAGAGGAGTACCCTTGATCTGTAGTAGGATCTCCGTCTTAAGATCCGTGTATCCTTATATAGTTAGTAGATATTCGGTCTGGTTATCCTTCAAAACTTTCTTTCTTATTCAGTCCTTCTACTAACATGTTTGTTCTCGTGAAACTCTGTTAGGCATATATTATGATATATTTAATTATTGTCTTAAATTCAACACTTTTTTATACTTATTATACTTTATATGCTTTTATTTCTCATATATGTGAGTGAGATTAGTTTACTTGTTTGTGACTTAGTATTATGGACTGGAGTTCACGTTTATACAACGGAGTACACTTTGGTGGGATTCAATAGAGTTTGATCCTTTTACAGGATGTATTAGCTTGCCAGTGCCACGTGACTTGGTCATGCATATTTTGGTACCGGGACGTGACAATTTGATTAAAAATTTGATTAAAATACTAAACCAAAAAAATAAAACTTGGGCAAGTATCAGAGCTACCGGCGACATGCCGACATAATTGATACTAGCCATGCTTTATGCTGGATTTAGTTATTTGCTTCACAAGAACTGCCTCGTATTATGTGCTTGCCTAATGTTACTATTGGATATACTCATAAGCTATGTATACCTAAGTTTTAGCTCCATTTTTTCTCTATTAGTTCGTATCTTGATGTTTGTTTCAATAAAAATATGTAATTTTCATGTATATTCTTATTTATTTTCATAGAAATTATAAATCTTGTTTTATTTAGAATGTTCATTGTCTTCTATACACGGTATACCCTTCGTATTTGGATTTGGATTCTTGCCTTGCTATACTCGTGCCATACCATGGGAACCGCGTACTCTATAGACTTTCTAGTTTGATCTCCGCTCTATTTCTGGCTTGGACCAACTCAATCACTTGCATATCTCTCGGGTAGTCGTATTTATTATGGTATCGTGGGCTAGAGTTAGTTATTTGTTTTTTTTTAAAAATCCACACACACACACCAGTCCTACTCGTGAGTCCATATTGTGCATGAATATAATCATGCATGGGTTGATCTTTATCGGCTAGAACAAACACACATAGGTAATTGAGCATGAATGTAATATAAATAACACATATACACATATATACAAATATTAGTTACATGTCCTAAGATCACCTTGGTGTATATATATACTTGTGTCCTACTCTTGAATCCATGCCAAAGCATACGTTGGGGTTATTGCTCTTGAGCTCTAGAATTTTAGTCCTACATTGCCTAGAACCCCAAATATGTATTTTAATATAATGCCCTTCATTGTATTAACGTGTGTACATGGGATATGGTAGCCCATGTGGTTGGTGGGGTATTTTTCTAGAGGGCAAGGATTAAGACACCATGGGAACAATCATTGTTTTTGTCACTCATTCTTCGGAATTTTTCTTAGGAGTTAAGCCCCGAAGGACTTAGTGACCCGAACTTGGACTTGGTCGAAGGGTTCAAGTGGCGCTTAGATGGCTTACTTTGTACTTCGCACGTACGCATCTAGTGCGAGATGGCGCTTGTGCGCATTATTTTGCTCATGTGCTCATTTTTGTGCGAGTTGTTGCGCAGTTGCACATTTGTGCAGTACAACAGTTGTGAGGTGTAGCGACTGCGTGTAGGCGCGTAAGTGCTAGCGCTCTATGTGCATGAATAGCTGTAGTTCTGCATGCAAATTTGTGTGTGCATACAGGAGATTTTCACATCCTCAGTCCATGCATATTGCACTGATTGGCAGATTTCGTGGATATTCAATTTAAACTGCTCCTTATCTTTGGGGATTCGATTTATACTGCTCCTTATCTTTAGTAATTGGGAGAGTGGCGGTTTGATATTTGCCTCTCATATATATATATATATATATATATATATATATATATATATATATATATATATATATATATATATATATATATATATATATATATATATATATATATATATATATATATTATATATATTATATATACATATATATATATATATATATATATATATATATATGTGTGTGTGTGTGTGTGTGTGTGTGTGTGTGTGTGTGTGTGTGTGAAAAAAAAAAATATATATGTATATATATATATATATATGTGTGTGTGTGTGTGTGTGTGTGTGTGTGTGTGTGTGTGTGCTCCTCTATTCATTAGAGAGAGAAATATTGCTATATGTTGGTATTTTTGTAGCAGTCTCAATAGATCCACAAAGTGTTGTTCATTGAGTAATGTGTGTGTGTGTGTGTGTGTGTGTGTGTGTGTGTGTGTGTGTGTGTGTGTGCTCCTCTATTCATTAGAGAGAGAAATATTGCTATATGTTGGTATTTTTGTAGCAGCCTCAATAGATCCACAAAGTGTTGTTCATTGAGTAATGTTCGAGTTTTTCACAGAGGTGACAGTAGCATTTCAGAAGTTCAGTCCATTGAACTTGCTAGTTCCTGGAAGAAGATCGTTGATAAGGGACAAATCTTGCTTTGAGTAACGGTGATCTTCATCGTCCCAGCAAGGAGATTTTGTTTACCTTTTCTTCTTCGTCTAGCTTCTTTTGTACCTGTTCTACCTTGTTATAGCAAATGTGATTGCATAGAGAAGACAATTTCTAATTCTATTACTTCCTTGATGCAAGTTTCTGTTCTAGAGTCAGTTTGTAAAAGCTTTAGTTTCCGTTCAAGTTGTGGTCAAATCTAATATCGTCTTTTGATTGCGTAAGACAAGAGTTGCAGCAATCATCAGTGATCTTTGATTATTTCATGTTTTGAATCCATCTTTGTAACCCAACACTAACAACATACTTATAATTATGTATGGGTTAAACTCTTACAAACTATAACAACATATATATATATATATATATATATATATATATATATATATATATATATATATATATATATATATATATATATATATATATATATATATATATATATATATATATGTTGTTATAGTTTGTATATATATATATATATATATATATATATATATATAAACAACATATATATATATATATATATATATATATATATATATATATATATATATATATATATATACAAACTATAACAACATATATATATATATATATATTTTATTTTTTTTAACAACATATATATATATATATATATATATATATATATATATATATATATATATATATATATATATATATATATATATATATATATATATATATATATATATATAAACATAGTTTATTTAAAAAATAAGTTGACATATATATATAGCTTTTGGAATTATATTTTGAAGAGAGTGAGGATTTGCCTTGATTTTTCAAATGAAGGATGTGTGTCTTCGGTTGAAAAGTGAAGGAGATGAGTATGTGCTCTCTCTTCCTACTCTAGGATGATCTCAGATTTGAATGGTCAGGGTGATGTATGCTCTTTTTTAAGAGAGAAAGAGAGAAATTAAAGGAAGAAGAATGAAAAGGGAGTGGTGTGTGCTTCTTTACAGGCTAGAAAAACAAAGTGTGTGTGTGTGTTCTTGGTATTGAGAGGGTTAGGGTTGGAGTGGTCAGCCCTATACTAAGGGCGAAGGAAAATAAAGGAAGAAAGAAAGGAAAAAAAAGAAGAAAGGGAAAAAAAAGAATCAAGTAAGAAGTAACTTAGGACAGAAGTAAAAGGAATAAGGAGGTGTCAAGGTGAGAGGAAGAGGTAGAAAGTAGGTGATGAAAAGGTGCTTAAGGAAGTGATATAATGTGCTTAAGTAGCTTACAAGGTGCTTAATCTCCTGTATGACAAGTAGCTTAAGTAGCTTGCAAGTGGCCCAAGCACCTCTATAACAAATGGTTAAGCTCCTATCTTATAATAATACTTTATAAACTTTACATAAAAAATTATTATTATATTAAAATTCTGGAAGTTCGTAAAAATTATATTAACATTATAATAGAAAATTTTATAAAAATATTAATATTATAATAAAGTTATGAAAAATAGTTATCACAAACATGATTAACTATGGTAGGGATTAGATATATTGTTTGTTTTATTAGTTGGGGACCATATGCACATGTACTATTCGTTTTTAGACTTCTTTTTAATGTCAGAAAAGTACATATAATCCTTGTTTTAGTAGTTGGATATTTGTTAACATTACATAATTACTTCTGTTACTTGTTTAGTAATAACAACACTTTTTGCTTGTAATATCTAAAGTTTATATTTCACGAACATAACTTCTTTTTTTCCAGGAAAGTCGGGTGGATATTATGACTTGGGAAGTGGAAATGACATTTCAGACCAATATGGGTTCAATGTGTGGTAGATGACTATCATTTTGGATATCAATGTGTATTTATTTTGGGTATCAATATGTTGATGTACCATATACGATCTTCATTTAGGGTACCAACGTGTGAATTTTGGCTAGTATGAGATTACTATGTTAAAAATTATATTGACGAATAACGATATAGTACTATTTTAGATATTAATGTGTAGTCGTCATTTTGGGTATCAATATGTGGAACATGATATTACTATGTAGAAATTCCAAACAATATACCCACAATGATTGTTAATTATCCATGTTAATATCCTTAAATATTGTAAGTTATCCATGTTAGTACCCTCTGCTGACCCAAACTGGATCGCAGTCAACCTAATCTTGATAATTAACAAATCGATATTTAGCATGATCCAACTCGACACATAAATCTTCATCAAGCTACAAATCCGAAGACTATCACATATCAAGTCAGACAATCATCATCGACGACTGCTCGACGAATACTGTTGTATCTTGTAAATCGGAAGTCTGTATTTTTATACTTTTATTGAGTCTAGGCTATTGTACGTTGAGTCGCACTGAGTACCTCAACCATAGACTAGATAACCAAAAGCTCCATAAACAAAAAGCCAAACTGCCAAAGCCCGACAACTGCCCATGAGCATTCTGTCTCCAAGGAGGCAGAGTTCGGGCAAAACTCTGCCCCCACACAGAGTTCGGGCCGAGCTCTGTCTCCTGATTTTTGGGAGCTAATTTTTAGGGATTTCTCATTGGAAGTTGTCCAACGGCCAAAATTTTGAATATTTTGGACAGAGTTCTGGCCAAACTCTGCCTCCCAGAACTAGTATATATAAGCACTCATTTCTCCCATTTCAAATCATCCAATCTTCTTTTCTCTTCTACTCCTATAGCCTATACATCCTAAAGAGCTATACTCTTCTCATCTACTAGCCACAAAACTTTCCAAGCCTACAAGGTGCTCGGTGCGAGTCAATTAGAAGTTTGTGTGCAAGAGTCTTGAAGAAGTTAATTGGAAAATTCCAAGCTTCGCCTCAGCGATCTTTCAAGAAGTTGGCGTGCTTTTCTAAGTAAAGGCACGTGATTGTAAAGCTATTTCAAAAATAGTGCATTTCAATCCTAAGCTAGAGTTCTCAGGCCTGGACTAGTCCTCCACGAGGGAAACCAGGTTAAAAACTGTTATGTCTGCGTATGCTCTCTGATCTTCATTTACTTTCCGCACTTATACTCTGATTAATCATTTGCTAGTTGGAATTGAATAGAGTTAAATTTTTAAATGTTCATTATTGACACACATACTCTATTCATCCCCCCCTCTAGAGTTGCCTATACGTACTTCAATTGGTATCAGAGCACTGTTCTCTTGATACAGGATTTACATCCTAGAGTTGATCCATGACAACCACATAACCCATCTCTACCAACTATGGTGAGGGTCAATCCATAAATAGGTCACCCCTATTTGATGGAACCAAATACACTTATTGGAAGACTAGGATGAGTTTTTATCTTAAGTCTCTAGACTTTGACCTGTGGACTATAGTCACTGATGGCTACAAGAAACCTCCCAGAATAACTGTCGAGGGGAGTCTCGTCGAGAAACCCCACGACAAGTATACTAATCAGGAGAAGAAACAGGCAAGTCTAGATGCTAGGGCTATTAATGCTCTCTTCTGTGCCGTAGACAGGACTGAATTCAACAGGGTCTCCACATGCACCACCTCGCACGAAGTATGGAAGCTTTTGGAGGTGACTCATGAAGGGACCACACAAGTCAAAGAATCAAAAGTCAGTCGTCTAACACAGGAATACGAGACTTTCAAGATGAAGCCAAATGAGACGATCACTCAAATGTTCACCAGATTCCTCGACATCGTCAACCCGCTATCTTCCCTCGAAAAATATTATTCTAACCATGAGAAGATATGCAAAGTGCTACGAGGATTACCGAAGGTCTGGAACCCCAAAGTCACGGTGATCATCGAAGGCAATGATCTTACGGTCATGTCACTAGAAACTTTGATGGGCAAGCTGATGACGCATGAGCTCGATCTAAAAGATTTCAAAGAAATAGCTCCAAAAGAGAAGGAGATTGCATTGAGAGCTCATCGCCAAAGAACCAGCTCAGAAGACACTGATGACGACGACTCTGAAGGTGACGATCAAGCTCTTTTAGTTTGAAACTTCAAAAAGTTTCTACGCTTCAACAAAAAGAAGAAAGAACAAAGAGACGATGAGGAAGAACCCACCTGCTTCGGATGCAAGAAGACGGGACATGTCAAGAAAGATTGTCCCTTAGCAAAGAAAGGAAGCAAATATGAGAAGCCGTATAAGAAGCCAACTACAAGGAAGTATGCCAACACTAGCATCTGGCACGAAAGCGAGGCTAGTGATTCAGACGAGGAAGAGGACTTTTCGCAAAACATGGCTAACGTCTGTCTAATGGCGACTTTAGATAAGGTAAAATATTCTTTTGATGATTTCTCATTTGATGAACTTGGTGATGCTTTTAGTGATCTACTTGAAGATCACAAAAAGGTACTCAATAAATATAAATATGCAAAGGATAAGATCAAGGACTATGAAACCGAGATCCATAGACTTTCATGTTTACTAGAAAATGTTAGAAATACTACACCCACGGAAAACACTGAAGAGGTATCCAAGCTTAAATTAAGCTTACACGATGTCGAATCAATCATTGGGAAACAAATACTTGATATCACGACTTTAAACAAAGAACTTGCTGAAGAGAAAAATAAATTCAAAATTGTTACAGGTTGAATACACGGTCTTACCACTAAATGTGATAAGTTAAATGATGTCTCTAAGAAATTAGAGATTAAACTGGGTAAGCAGGTTACTCAACCGCAAGTTCAGTCTCATAGTCACAACACTTACAAACACGAGACAGCTCAACACAAGAAAGCACGTCACCACAAGAAGACTCATCCACATGCTATACAAAATTATGCTTTTATGTACACCTAATCACATGCAGCACATAAAACACACACACGTAAACACCATCATCCTCCTGCTGCACTCAATCATTATCATCATTATGCTGCTGCACACAATCACTATAATCTTTATAATCACTCTACTGCTGCACATAGCTATCATCACCCCACTTATAAACATCACTATCAACATGCTCCTAGCATAAACATGCATGCTAGATGTACATATTGTAGCCTACATGGACACATTTCTCCACAATGTAGAATTAGAAGATTAGTTGATAAAAATATATATGCATGGGTACCAAAGTCTAACCTCTCAAGACCCACAAGAATCTGGGTACCAAAGGTCACATCTACTCGTGGTGTAGGTGGACCTTCCTTCTTCAACTAGAAGCAAGTGGATTCTCGATAGTGGGTGCTCGCGACATATGACTGGAAATACAAATCTATTTGCAATACTATCGATGAAAAAGGAAGGATATGTTTCCTTCGGCAATAACCTTAAAGGCTATATCATAGGTAACGGTACAATTGGTTATCCTCCTTCTTCTGTCATTAACGATGTCTGTTTAGTGACCGAGTTAAAGCATAACTTGCTCAATATTAGTCATCTTGTTGATCATGGTTATGATATTAACTTCGGAAAAACTAAATGCTTTATCTATGATAGATCAACTGGAGACATCGCCTTTGAGAGAATAAGGGAAGATAACATTTACATTTTCTATCTATCTAGTGATACTAATAATACAGGAATATGCCTTTACGCTCACAAAGACGAAAAGCTCCTATGGCATCAGCGTCTTGGTCATGCCAACATGGATACTATATCCAGACTGTCCACCAAGAAGCTAGTCAGAGGACTGCCGGATATCACATTCAAGAAAGACACAATATGTGCCAAATGTGAAAAGAATAAGGCTACCAAATCTTCCTTTAAATCCATAAACACTATAAGTACTACCCGACCATTGCAATTACTTCATATGGACTTATTTGGTCCTAGTAGAGTAGCCAGTCTTGGCAGAAAACTCTACGCTTTTGTCATTGTAGATGATTTTTCAAGATTTACTTGGGTTTTCTTTCTCACAAATAAAAGTGATATAATTTCTATTTTCAAAGTATTTGCTAAAAAGGTCCAAAATGAAAAAGGCTACATGATTACTCGTATCCGAAGTGATCATGGTGAAAATTTGAAAATTCTGATTTTAAAAAATTTTGTGATTCAAATGGTTTTAGTCATGAATTTTCGTGTCCAAGAACTCCTCAACAAAATGGTGTTGTGGAGCGAAAGAATAGAACTTTTGGCGATATGGATAGAGTTATGCTAAATCAATTCTCTCTTCCAAAATACTTTTGGGCAAAAGCTGTCAGCACAGCGTGTCATATTTTGAATAGGGTATTGATTCGACCTATTTCGAAGAAGACACCCTATGAGCTTTGGTTTGGTAGGACTCCTAATGTTTCTTACTTTAGAGTGTTCGGTTGTCGCTGCTTTATCCTGAATACCAAAGACAACTTAGGCAAATTTGATGCCAAAGCTGACGAAGGTATTCTTCTTGGCTATGCGGCCAAGAGTAAGGGATATAGAGTGTTCAACAAACGCTCCATGATTGTTGAAGAGTCTACTAATGTAACTTTTGATGAGGATAATATTACAGCTGCCATTCCTGATGACGATGATGAACCATCAACGTCTACACCTATAAATGCAACGTCTAAAACCAGCTCTCCGGAGGAATTATCAAAGAAGTTTCACTTCACTCCCTCTCATCCAAAGGACTTGGTAATAGGTGAAATATCAAAATGGGTAACTACTCGATCTTCTGTAAGAGACACTATAGCTAGCACTGCATTCATTTCTCAAATAGAACCTAAAAATGCTTTAGAAGCTTTTAATGATGAATTTTGGAAGAAGAACTCAACCAATTTGAAAAAAGCCAAGTTTGGGAACTTGTTCCTAAACCTACTGGCCACTCAATAATTGGCACTAAATGGGTTTTTCGTAACAAAGTAAACGAGGACGGTTCAGTCACTCGCAACAAAGCTCGTCTTATAGCCCAAGGATACAACCAAGAGAAGGGCATCGACTATGATGAGACGTATGCTCCTGTTGCCCGACTTGAATCCATTCGGATGCTTTACGCATTTACAAATTTTCAAAACTTTAAACTTTTCCAAATGGATATGAAAAGTGTTTTTCTAAACGGTTTTATCAAAGAAGAGGTTTTTGTCAAACAATCACCTGGTTTCGAAAATCACAAATTTTTTGACCACATTTTTAAACTTAGGAAAGCTCTCTATGGCCTCAAACAAGCTCCTCGAGCTTGGTATGATCGTCTTAGTACTTTCTTACTTGATAAAGGTTTTTCAAAAGGGAAAGTCGACACTACACTGTTTATAAAATCTGTCGATGACACAATTTTTTTAGTACAAATATATGTTGATGATATTATTTTTGGGTCTACTAATAAGGGTCTATGTAAGGAATTTGCCAAGTGTATGCAGAACGAGTTCGAGATGAGCATGATGGGGGAGCTCAACTACTTCCTTGAACTGTAAATCAAACAACTCTCGCAAGGCATCTTCATCAGTCAGTCGAAATATGTAAAGGACATATTGAAAAAGTTTGAGCTTGACAGCATCAAACCGATCAGCACCCCTATGGCTACTACCACAAAGCTGGAACCTGATAAAAGCGGCAAACCGGTCGATCAACGTAAGTATCGAGGTATGATTGGTAGTTCATTATATTTAACTACTAGTCGCCCCGATATTATGTTTAGTGTTTGCTTATATGCTAGATATCAAGCCAATCCTAAGGAATCACACATGACCACAGTTAAGCGTATCTTTAGATACCTTAAAGGAACTATTACGGTAGGCTTATGGTATCCCAAAACCACTTCCTTTGACTTAATCGGATATTCCGATGCTGATTTTGCGGGATGCAAAGTCGACCGTAAGAGTACCAACGGCACGTGTCACTTGCTAGAAAAGGTGTTAGTCTCATGGTTTAGCAAAAAGCAGAACTCTGTCGTACTATCCACAACAGAAGCTGAATACATCGCAGCTGGTCATTGTTGTGCACATATTCTGTGGATGAAGCAAACCCTTGAAGACTACAACTTATGTTTCAAGCACATACCTATTTTTTGTGATAACACTACTGCCATTAATCTGACCAAGAACCCAGTTTGTCACTCACGCACTAAACACATAGAGATTAGACATCACTTTTTGCGTGATCATCAACAACAAGGCATAATTAATTTAGAGTTCATAGACACTAAACATCAGCTAGCAGACTTCTTCACCAAACCACTGGCCGAAGAGCGCTTCAACTTTATTTGTCGTGAGTTAGGAATTTTGGATAAAATGGTCATAAAATAAATTGGCCTGCGTAAATAACGATTATGACATATATCTTTATGGTGACTTTGCTATGGGTACAAACCGAAAGGGTCCTTCTGACAACAAGGCGTAAAAGCCTAAGAGACACGGTGCACTAGGCTTTGGACTACCGCTAGCTGGGATCCAGCCCCTACAGCTAACCCATGGCAGTTTCATCGTAATGATCGCTGTCTTAAATCATTATTTATTATATGGCTTAATTACGTTTATGACTTATTTACTTCAAACTTTCAAATTATATTCATCTTCCATCAAAACTTAGCCATTTTCAAAAAATTTAGTGTTCTGTGCACATGGAGGCAGAGTTTGGGCCGAACTTTGCCCCACACAGAGTTCGGGCCGAACTCTGTGTCCATGTTCACAGAACCTTCTTTGGTTCTCAGCCACCCATTCTTTTGATCTGACGGTCAGGATTTAACCCGACTTGCTGCCCCCAAACCTCTTAAACCCGATAGCAAACCCTCTCTTCTCACTTTGTTCTTCTTCCACCTTCCTCCAAACATAATTTTCTCAAACCCTAACCCTAGAAACTCCACTTTTAGGGCTATTTCTCTTCCCAAACTCAAGATCTAAAGCTTTGGGGGGATCTCTTCCATCTTTTCTCCTTTGGGTGAGGTATAATTTCATATTCTTCTCTATTTCCCTTTCAAACTTTAAAATTCTCCATGGCTCTAAGACTCTTTGGTAGAGACAAGAGAAAAATGAGTGATGGTGCATCATCTTCCCATCCTCCTCCTCTTCTTGCTCCTCCAAACCATCCTCTTTTTAATCCACCACCACCACAAGACCCCAACACCTTCAATGAACAAATTTTTATATCATTGGATGCTTCCAATGAATGGTTTGCCGATTTTTGTTCACGAAGTGTGTATGCGGGTCATCCGATCAATTTTACTATCTTTTTGGCTTATGATTCATTATTCCATGATTTGTGCTTAGATGAGTTAGTTACTACTTCATCTTTAGTTTATTTGAATGCAATACAAATATTATATTGCAATCTAACTTTTGACGACACACGGATCTACTCCCTGTAGAACCCTAGAGGGGGGTGAATAGGGAAATAAAATAATTTAAACACAAGAAGCTATATTACTTAATTAAAAAAGAGTAAAAAAATCAAACACGCGATGTATTCTGGTATCCTCCCTAGAGGCAATCCAGTCCCGGAACTCTCTCCGGCTTAAATCCACTATTTGGTAAAATAGTACACACGAGTTTGGATCCGAAGAACTTGCCAACTTCAACACGAGTTTGGATCCGAAGAACTCGCCAACTTCTTACACACGAGTTTTCTTATGAAGGCTCTCCAACTTCAAAAGGAAAGGAAGAGAACTGTTGATCTTCTAACACTTGAAGATCGAAAAGTACAACTCTTGAATACTCTAGCACTTTTGGAATGGATGACAATTAAAAGCTTGGGTAGAGTAGTAATGGTGGAGCTCTTGGTTGTTGAAAAATTTATGGCTTAAGTGGATGAGCCTTCAAGAGAGAGAAGGCATCCATTTATATAGAAAACCAAGAGTAGGTAGCATTCAATGCTCCTGAATATAACCCAGACGGCATACCGTCGGTATGGACCATCATGCCGTCGGTATACCGTTCTGAACAGTAACGGTAATAATTATATCCATTGGGGAGCATTTAATACTAGCATTTAATGCTAGTTTGTCCATTCAAAAATCAAATCAGGTAAACCGGTATATCGTCGGTATGCCGCGGTATACCGTCGGTATGCCGCGGTATACCGTCGGTATGCCGCGGTATACCGTCGGTATGCCGTGGTATACCGATGTTCGTCACAGAACATTTCGTGACTAACAAAACGGTATACCGTCGGTATGTCGTAGTATACCGTCGGTATGCCAAAGTTCTTCACATAATATTTTATGGTTCACAAAACGGTATACCGTCGATATGCCGTAGTATACCGTCGGTACGCCGATGTTTATCACAGAACATTTTGTGGTTCACAAAACGGTATACCGTTGGTATGCCGTAGTATACCGTCGGTATGCCGATGTTTATCACAGAACATTTTGTGGCTAAAGAAACGGTATACCGTCGGTATACAGCGATATACCGTCGGTATGTTGATCTTTTAGACATTAATTTTTTACTGAAAAATTAGAAGAGCTTTATGATTTGTCAACCAACCTTAGGTGTTTACAGAAAGACCTAGACCTTGTACAGACTCAACATCTTGAATTGTTGAGAGCCGTCTTTAAGGATCGCTGGTCTTTTCTTCAGTCTTCTTTTAGGAATTCCATAAGGCTTCAATGACTTGGCTTGAATGGACAGAACTTATGTAGTAGAGCTTTTGAAATAATATCAATCTGAAATACAGAGAAAACTAGACTACGAAGATGCTGTTAATGTTATCAAAATAAACTGTGCCAACAATCTCCCACATTTTGATAATTGACAAAACAGAGAGATAGCATCTTCAGGGAGTGACTCCCCCGTAGGTAGACAACTCCCCCTCAATACGTTTTCTCCCCCTTTGTCACTTAGTCAAAGATGGAAAATAAGTAGTAAACAAAATATCAGAGATAAATAGCGAAAGTAATATGGTTGACAAAAAGCATGCATATATTAGAATTGGAAATAAGGTTCATGCTTGATACTACATAAAACAAAGATAAAACTCTCCTCCATGAGAGTGATCAAGACAACATCAAAACATAAGAAATAGTCCCCGTAGGACTTCACACAACAAAAAACAAACTACTGGTCCCCGAAGGACCTCAAAGGACACACACTAAAACGACAACCATTTATTCTACCATCATCAACAGGAGGCCACAAACTACTCATCCGCCGGATCATCGTCGTCCCCACCCTGAGTACGGTGAAATGCACTGAAAGGATCCACGCCGTCCGGGTACATGAATCCGTAGGCGTTGGGGTCAGAGAAGCGGGAGCCTTGGTACATGGGATCCTGAAGGTTGAGATCTAGATATGCATTCCGGTCCTGGAGAGTGCGCTGGATGAAATAGGCCTGGTCATGGAAGCGGCTCTGGATAAGGTTCCCAAGGTCGCGAGTGTTGGCCCTCATCTGCTCCTCCGCCTGAGCCATGCGCATGTCGAAATGCTGCTGGGTCAGCAGCATGAAATGGCCGGATTGAGGAGGGGCAGAAGAGGGCACAGCAGGATTAGCGGCCGACGGTTCTTGGGAGGAAGATGTACGAGACGATGAAGCACCAAGGACAGAACGAAAGATAGCAAGGAAGGATGGAACGTCGTCCGACTGGCAGAGTGAGAGATCCATGTTCTTCGCCTCCAGGATAAGGGTTATGAGGGGGCCATAATAGAGGGATTACTTCCCCGCGGGCAGGACGCCGAAGAAGGCATTGAGAAGAGTCTTGGGAAAGGACCAACTCTTCTTAGAGTAGAGGTAGTACATGCATACGAGTGCATCATTGGTGATCGCATCGTAGTTGCCGCCCTTGGGGTAGATGGTTTGGCAGACGATTTGATGGAGCTCGTAGTAGAACGGCTCCAGCTGCATGGAAAGGGCCGAAATGGTCGAAGGATTGGGTCTCTTGCAAATGATGGCGCAGAACTCGTCAAAGGAGACTTAGGCAGAAGGATAGAGAGCAACCAAGGTCGGCAGAGCATCTCCTTTGTTAGGGACTTCGAGAATCTTAGCAATATCTCGAGCCGTCAGGCGAAAGTGACGATCGTTCACCATGGTCTCAATGGCGTTGTTCTGGATATCGGAAACGAGATTACAGTAGAACAGGCGCACCGCCGCGGGATAGACGGGCACCTGACGCCGAAGAAGAGATGAGAGACCGACTGACTCAAAGAGGGAGAGATGGCCGGAGAAAAGATTCCAGTTAATGGCACGGCCCTTGTAGACGTTGTGGTTGACAAAATGCTGGAACCAAGCATCGACAGCCATGTCGGAGGTGAATATTTTTGGATCATAGCCATAAGGGAGAGGCATGGGAGTGAACGGGTTTGCAGTGGTGGAGGAGGAGCGAGGACGTTTGTGGGTTGCCATGGTAGGATAGAGAGTTGTGAAAGAGAAGAGATGAAGAGTGAAGAGGAGGAGGAAGAAGAAAATAGAGGTTATAAAGGAAGAGTGGGAAGAGGAAAGGGTTTTTAAAAATGATGAAGAGTGATGGAGGGAGTAAATGGGGGGAGTTTTGAAAAGTGTAATGATGAATGTAGTTAATTAAAGAAGTGGAAGGGGTGGGATGGGATGGGAAGTTATGGGGAAGATGAGAAGATTAGATGGATAGTTAATGAGAGAGGAAAGTGATTTGATGGGTAGTTAATGAGGGAAGAGGAAAAGGATTATGGAAGAGAAGGTGGGGCCCGATGCAGATTTGACAGCAGTTGTCCGCCTCAAACGGTATACCGTTGGTATACCGGCGTATGCCGGCGGTATACCGATTTTGGGCACATAACATAATTCTGAACGCAAATCGGTATGCCGTCGGTATGCCGCCGTATACCGTTGGTATGCCATTGGAGATGAGCTAAGTATCGAAATGAATGATGCCTAATTCTTGGCAAAGAAAAATGATACAATCCTCCAGGAGTGGTTTGGTAAAAATGTTGGCTAACTGATAAGTAGTGTCAATGAAATCAAGGCGGATATCCCCCTTTTGTTGATGGTCACGAAGAAAATGGTGTCTAATCTCAATATGCTTCGTACGGGAGTGACAAATCAGGTTTTTCGTGAGATTTATCGAGCTAGTATTATCACATTTAATAGAGGTGCAAGTAGAAGAAATACCATAGTCTACAAGTGTTTGTGACATCCAAAGAATTTGTGCACAACAACATCCGGCCGCTATATACTCGGCCTCAGTGGTTGAAAGAGTAATAGAGTTTTGTTTCTTACTAAACCACAATACCAAGGATTTCCAAAGGAATTGACATGTGCCGCTAGTACTTTTTGGTCAATTTTGCATTCGATAAAATCTGCATCCGAGAAGTCGTGAAGCTCAAAGGATGAAGATTTCGGATACCAAAGGCCCATATTAATGGTGCCTTTGAGATATCAAAAAATACGCTTTACAGCACATAAGTGCGATTCCTTTGGATTTGCTTAGTATCGTGCACAAAGACATACATTAAACATGATATCAGGTCGGCTAGCAGTTAGATAGAGTAAGCTACCGATCATACCTCGATACTTACGAATGTCGACTGAAGTACCATCTTCATCATTGTCAAGCTTTGTCGTTGTTGCCATAAGAGTCCTCATTGATTTGGATGAGTCAAGTTCGAAGCGCTTGAAGAGATCCTTTATATATTTTGCTTGATTGATGAAGGTTCCTTTGAGTTCTTGTTTGATTTACAAGCCCAAAAAGAATGATAGTTCGCCCATCATGCTCATTTCAAATTCATCCTGCATTACTTTAGTAAATTCTACACAAAGTACATTGTTAGTAGAACCAAAAATAATGTCATCGACATAAATTTGTACTAATAAAAGTGTGTCATTAAGGGATTTGATGAAAAGTGTGGTGTCGACTTTGCCCTTAGAAAAATTGTGCAAAATAAGAAAGGAACTAAGGCGCTCATACCAAGCATGAGGGGCTTGTTTGAGGCCATAAAGGGCTTTGTGTAGTTTGAAAACGTGATGAGAAAATTGAAAATCTTCAAAGCCCGGAGGTTGCTTAATATAAACTTCCTCTTTAATAATACCATTTAGAAAAGCACTTTTAACATCCATTTGAAAGAATTTGAAATCATTAAAGCAAGCAAAAGTACATAGCATGCGTATGGATTCAAGACGAGCAACCGGAGCATAGGTTTCATCGTAGTCAATGCCTTCCTCTTGGTTATAGCCATGAGCAACCAATCGGGCTTTGTTACGAGTCACTAACCCATCTTCATTAAGTTTATTGTGAAACACCCATTTAGTTCCAATAATGGGGTGGTTATTAGGTTTAGGGACAAGTTCCCAAACCTTATTTTGCTCAAATTGATTTAGCTCTTCTTGCATCGCTATCATTCAAAATTTATCATGAAAAGCATCATTAATATTTTTAGGCTCTATTTGGGAAATAAAAGCCACGTTTGCACAAATATCACGAGTGAAGGATCTAGTACTTACATGGGATGAAGGATCACCAATGATAAGCTCCTTCGGATGATTAGGGACAAATCTCTATTCCTTTGGGAGATCCTCTTGAGGAGGCTCGAGTGGTAGAGAATCTTTTGTTGGAGGGGTCACAATTTCATTGTTAGATGAAGAAGGACGAAGATCTCCAATAGAAGAGTTCTCCAAACCAAAGGAGATGTCATCAATATCATCGGATGAGGAGGATGTAGAAGAGTTAAGTTCATCAAAAGAGACATTAATAGACACTTCGACAACAAGACTTCTTTTATTAAAGACATGAAAACCTTTACTATGAATTGAGTAACCAAGTAAAATTCTTTCATAAGCTTCTTCTTCAAACTTGCCTAGGTTGTCCTTGGTATTCAAAATAAAACATTTGCATCCAAAAACTTTAAAATACTCAATAGAGGAAATTTTGTCAAACAAAAGCTCATCAGGAGTCTTTTTAGAAATAGGTCTAATCAAGACCCTATTTATAACATGACATGCCGTGTTTACGGCTTCCGCCCAAAAGTATTGGGGGAGCTTATATTGGTTTAACATAACCCGGGCCATGTCGCCAAGGGTTCTATTCTTTCTCTCCACAACACCATTTTATTGAGGAGTTCGAGGGCAAGCAAAATCATAACCAAAACCATTCTTTTCACAAAATCTTTTAAAATCGGCATTGTCAAATTCTCCTCCATGATCACTTCTAATCTTGTTAATAGAAAAGCCTTTCTCATTTTGAACACATTTACAAAATGCAACAAATTCACGAAAAGTATCACTTTTACAAGAAAGAAAAATGACCCAAGTAAATTTCAAAAAATCATCAACCAAAACAAAAGCATAAAGTTTGCCTCCAAGACTAGCTACTCTACTATGACCAAATAAATCCATATGAATAAGTTGAAGTGGTCTAGTGGTACTCACAGAGTTGATGGATTTGAAGGATGACTTGGTCAACTTACTTTTCTCACATTCTTCACACACCATATCCTTTTTGAAAGGGATACTTGGAAGTCCTCGTACAAGTTTCTTGGTTGCAAGACGGGAAATGGTATCCATGTTGGCATGTCCGAGCCTCATATGCCAAAGCCAACTTTCATCGTTCTTTGCAACTAAACACCTGTCATTGTTAGTACCTTCAACAAGATATATAACATAGTTGTTGTTTTCTCTAATGCCTTCATATACTGTAGTTCCACTAGTGCTATCGGTAATGAAGCATTTGAGTTTAAAAAACTTAATATCATAACCATTATCCGTAAGATGACTAATACTAAGAAGATTGTGTTTGAGATTTGTAACAAGACAAACATTCTTAATACAAGGATAAGAAGGGGAACCGATATTACCATTTCCTATGATATGGCCTTTTAGATTGTTACCGAAGGATACATGTCCTTCCTTCTTCATCGATAGCGTTGTAAAAAGTGATTCTTCACCTACAACATAAGTTGAAGATGAACATTTTGGTACCCATGATTGTTTGGGTCCTTGATTGTTAGTCTTAGGAACCCATTTATAAACTTTCATATCAACTTGTTTCCTTGTCAGACAATAATTAGAAGTATGTCCAAACAAGCCACAATAGTTGCACATCATAGAAGATTTAGAAGAAAATGTGTGAGTGTTATGCACATGTGAAGCTTTAGTGCAAAGAGTTTTATCATGAGTGTTATGATGATGATAATAGAAGGCATGGTGTGAGGTATTCTTCTTGACAAAGGGTCCTTTCCTTGTGTTAGGATAGGACTTTGTGTGTAGTGTTCTTGATCATGTAAGAGTTGTGACTAGTATGGTGATGAGTGTAGGCGTGTCTTGGAGCATGTGTACGAGTAGGTTTCTTATCACCTAATTTCTTACTCTGCACAAGAAGATCATTATACTTAGTAGAAGTATCATATTCTCTTCTATTTGCAGCTTGAACTTTATGCATAGCAAAATCATAAGCCCTTCTGAGGGATTGAATCTCATCATCCTTTTTCTTAATGGTAACTAGAGATTCTTGAAACTTGAGTCGCAAAGACTCTATCTCATCCGTATCGGAAGCAGGAGATTTCCTTTTTACATCAATAATGATGTTGGAGAGTCTTTCTACTTCTAGTTGAAGTTTAGAGATTTTTTGTATTTATTTCTAACACCTTTGTGTTCTTCGTGTAGTTCAAGAATAGCATTTTCCAAGTCATCATAAGTGAGATTATTTAAAGAGAGATCATCGAGTACCTCATCGATTTCCATGAGAAAAACGTTTGCATTATGTTTGCAATCTTTGTCGTTGTCTGAATCACTAGCATTGCTTTCACACCAAATGCTGGTGTTGGCAAATTTTCTGGAGGAGGAGCTTCCTTTGCTAGGCTTCTCGTACTTACTTGAGTCTTTACTTGTCATGGGGCAATCTCTCTTGATGTGACCGGTTCTTCTGCATTGGTAGCACGCCGGATCTTCATCGTTATCCCGTCTAAAGCGGTTGGCTTTGTTGAACTTGAGGAACTTTCGGAAGTGCTTAGCTGTGAGAGCTATTTCTTCATCATCATTTGACTCGTTGTCGTCAGAGCTATCCTTTGAGTAGGATTTTGTAACTTTGAGAGCCAGAGACTTCTCCTTCTCTTTGGCCTTCTCCTTCTCCTTCTCTTGCATGGAAGATTCCTCTTGATCTTTCATGTCAAGTTCATGAGTCATAAGCTTCCCCATGAGGGTCTCAAGGTTCATGATTGTCAGGTCGTTCCCTTCAATGATGGCAGTAGCTTTAGGACTCCATCATTTAGTCAATCCTCTGAGAATTTTCCTGATCTTTTCATGAGCAGGATATTCCTTACCAAGAGAAGAAAGAGGGTTAATAATATCACCGAAACGAGTAAACATGCAAGTAATAGACTCATCTTGTTTCATCTTAAAAAATTCATATTCTTGTGTGAGTCTACTAATCTTTGATTCTTTTACTTGTGATGTTCCCTCGTGTGTGACTTCAAGCAACTTCCAAATCTCATTAGAAGTCTTGCAAGTAGAGATCCTATTGAATTCACTGTTATCGAGAGCACAGAAAAGAGCGTTCATAGCCTTAGCATCTCGACTAGCAAGCTTCTTGACATTCTCAGTGAGTTTGTCCCTAAGGGTGTTAGACACAACATCCTCAATAACTCTAGAAGGAGTAGGGAGACCATTTATCACACAATTCCATAAATTGAAATATATGGACTTCGGATAAATGCTCATCCTAATCTTCCAATAGTTATAGTTGGTTCCATCAAATAGAGGAGGTCTATTTGTGGAGTGTCCCTCATTGTGGAATGTGTTGATACTAGGGTTAGTGTCCATGGATCACTCTAAGGGTGTAAATTCAAATCAAGAGAACAAAGCTCTGATACCAATTGTAGAACCCTAGAGGGGGGGTGAATAGGGAAATAAAATAATTTAAACACAAGAAGCTATATTACTTAATTAAAGAGAGAGAGAGAGAGAGAGTAAGAAAATTAAACACGCGATGTATCCTGGTATCCTTCCTAGAGGCAATCCAGTCCCGGAACTCTCTCCGACTTAAATCTACTATTTGGTAAAATAGTACACACGAGTTTGGATCCGAAGAACTCGCCAACTTTAACACGAGTTTGGATCCGAAGAACTCGCCAACTTCTTACACACGAGTTTTCTTACGAAGGCTCGCCAACTTCAAAAGGAAAGGAAGAGAACTGTTGATCTTCTAACACTTGAAGATCGAAAAGTACAACTCTTGAATACTCTAGCACTTTTGGAATGGATGACAATTAAAAGCTTGGGTAGAGAAGTAATGGTTGAGCTCTTGGTTGTTGAAAAATTTATGGCTTAAGTGGATGAGCCTTCAAGAGAGAGAAGGCATCCATTTATATAGAAAACTAAGAGTATGTAGCATTCAATGCTCCTGAATATAACCCAGACGACACATCGTCGGTATGGACCGGCATGCCGTCGGTATACCGTTCTGAACAGTAACAGTAATAATTATATCCATTGGAGAGCATTTAATGCTAGTTTGTCCATTCAAAAATCAAATCAGGTAAACCGGTATACTGTCGGTATGCCGCGGTATGTCGTCGGTATACTGATGTTCGTCACAGAACATTTCGTGGCTAACAAAACGGTATACCGTCGGTATGCCATAGTATACCGTCGGTATGTCGAAGTTCGTCACAGAACATTTTGTGGTTCACAAAACGGTATACCGTCGGTATGCCGTAGTATACCGTCGGTACGCCGATGTTTATCACAGAATATTTTGTGGTTCACAAAACGGTATACCGTCGGTATGCCGTAGTATACCGTCGGTATGTCGATGTTTATCACAGAACATTTTATGGCTAAAGAAACGGTATACCGTCGGTATACAGCGGTATACCGATCTTTTAGACATTAATTTTTGACTGAAAAATTAGAAGAGCTTTATGTTTTGTCATCCAACCTTAGGTGTTTAGAGAAAGACCTAGACCTTGTACAGACTCGACATCTTGAATTGTTGAGAGCCGTCTTTAAGGATCGCTGGTCTTTTCTTCAGTCTTCTTTTAGGAATTCCATAAGGCTTCAATGACTTGGCTTGAATGGACAGGACTTATGTAGTAGAGCTTTTGAAATAATATCAATCTGAAATACAGAGAAAACTAGACTACGAAGATGTTGTTAATGTTATCAAAATAAACTGTGCCAACACTTCTGTGTCGTCGGTATCGACATCTCATTTGATGACTTTGAACTTGCGGAATATCTTGAAATCCTGGAACCCAATTCTTGGGAGAAACTTGTTAATGCCCGACAGTTTCAATTTCCCGATGGATCTTCACTTGAGAACTTCAAGGATGACTTGTGTACTCCTAACACTCGTCCCCGCAAGCTACGGGCTAAATATCTTAACCCGTATTTTTATGAACTTTATCGAATTATTTTTTCCACGATCTTGTCCAAAGCGGGATCGACCGATGAAGTATCTTACCTTGAGATTTCTGCTCTTTACCATCTCTACTTCCATGTCCCATTCAACTTTCCGCGCACGATGATGGACTGGATGATTCGTACACGGACGAGACCCCGATCGTTGGTCTATGCCCTATATTTGCCGATGATCTTTCGTGCGTTCCATATTCCACTCGATGAGTGTCAGTTCCTTCCTACCCCTGTCTATCTGTCTAAGGCACGAAGGCTTCTAGCTATTGTTGAGTCCCCTGCTGAGTCTGAGCACTCTGAGTTTGATGCTTATGCTGATCCTCCTGCTCTTGGCCACCCTAAGCCCGAGCCACTTGCTACCCTTGAGTCCATTCAGACTATGTTGCGAGATCGTTTTTGCTTGGAGGGCGATCGCTAGATTCAGATGGATTACCGCACTACCCTACAGATGACGGCGATCAGCAACACCCTGCATGACATCCAGTACTCTCTGGCTACTCATCCTATAGTGTCATACCCCATGGTACGAGACCCTTCTCGCGAAGGTTACCGTATCGACGATACTTGGGTCATGAGGTATCTGGATCCGGATGCAGCGTTTGTTGATCCACGTCGCTCTGCCAGTGGCCCATCTGATTCTGCTGGACCTTCCCGTGCTCCGTGACGGCCGTGGTCCCTTTTATGATTCTGCTGCTGATGCTTAGGATTTACTTTGTTTATGCACTTTGAAGTTTCTTACAGTTGGTAGGTAGTTTAACTCTTTGTTTTGTACTACTTTATGCTTATGGAGCTTTTGTTTGGATTATTTGCTAGTTATCTCTTACTTTGGATTTGAGTCTTGGTTGTGTGATTGCATATTTTCTCCATGGTCATTTTTTATGGAGGAGCTTATATTTCATTTTATTAAATGTCAAAGGGGGAGAATATGTGATATTTGCTTGAGCATTTTGGATAAATACTTGTGTTATGTGTTATATCACTTCTCTATTTACGGGAGAGCCGAAATGTCCATCTACGGGGGAGCTATATATGTGTCCAGGTATGAACGTTGCGACACGCAAATATCGCAATTTTGTCAATTATCAAAATGGGGGAGATTGTTGACCCAAACTAGATCGCAGTCAACCTAATCTTGATAATTAACAAATTGATATTTAGTATGATCCAACTCGACACATAAATCTTCATCAAGCTACAAATCAGACAACTATCACATATCAAGTCAGACAATCATCATCGACGACTGCTCGACGAATACTGTTGTATCTTATAAATCGGAAGTATGTATTTTTACGCTTTTATTGAGTCTAGGCTATTGTACGTTGAGTCGCACTGAGTACCACAACCATAGACTAGATAACCAAAAGCTTCACAAACAAAAATCAAACTGCCAAAGCCCTACAACTGTCCATGAGCATTCTGTCTCCAAGGAGGCAGAGTTCGGACCGAACTCTGCCCCCACACAGAGTTCGGGCCGAACTCTGTCTCCTGATTTCTTGGAGCTAATTTTTAGGGATTGCTCATTGCAAGTTGTCCAACGGCCAAAATTTTGAATATTTTGGACAGAGTTCTGGCCAAACTCTGCCTCCCAGAACTAGTATATATAGGCACCCATTTCTCACATTTTAAATCATCCAATCTTCTCTTCTCTTCTACTCCTATAACCTATACATCCTAAAGACTATACTCTTCTCATGTACTAGCCACAAAACTTTTCAAGCCTACAAGGTGCTTGGTGCGAGTCAATTAGAAGTTTGTGTGCAAGAGTCTTGAAGAAGTCACTTGAAAAATTTCAAGTTTCGTCTCAGCGATCTTTCAAGAAGTTAGCGTGCTCTTCTGAGTAAAGGCACGTAATTGTAAAGCTATTTCACAAATAGTGGATTTCAATCCTGAGCTAGAGTTCTCAGGCCTGGACTAGTTCTCTACGAGAAAAACCATGTTAAAAACTGTTGTGTCTGCGTATGCTCTCTAATCTTTATTTACTTTCCGCACTTATACTCTGATTAATCATTTGCTAGTTGGGATTGAATAGAGTTAAATTTTTAATTGTTTATTATTGACACACATACTCTATTCACCTCCTCTCTAGAGTTGCCTACACGTACTTCACCCTCAACTTTTGTAAGTTGTACAAGTTAATACACTCAACTATGTCAATTGTTGCAGATTAATACCCTCAAATTTAAGAGGCAAAAAAAACTGGTGGTACATTGGCAATGTACCGCTAGTATAGTACTTTTTGCCAAATTTTCAGCAAGGTTTAAAGGGTTTCCCACAATAATCTGTCAATACATTTTTTATTATATAAAATTGCAATTTACTTTGATATATCGTAAAGATGAAAGTTTCTTGTTTTTGTAGGCGAGCTTGTTTTGGGACGAAAGTTTCTTGTTTTTGTTGGTGAGCTTGTTTTGGGACGAGCTTGGTCCAAAGTTGCATAAGCTGCTTGAAATTGAAAAGTCATAAGTTGTTGCTCCAATTTTAGCTGCATGCATATGATTCCAAACTTGTGTACATGAGGTTTTTATCCTGATTAATTACTTATACTAGCAATTACCCTATTGTTAATTTATGGGGTTTTATTTTTAAGTCAACGATATGGTTGGCACGTTTGATGAACACAATGGAGAGTGTATCACTAAATATAAAGTGAAATTTATTGTCTCAGAATGATCAATTACAGAAAACTTATGAGTATTTACTTTAAAATTAATATGATGATTGGAATAAGTAGATTAGAAAGAAATTGAAAATAAATTGCTACAAAGGAAATAGATTAGAAAAAAAATTTGAAAAAAAGAAAGAAAGAAAAAGTGCTAGCTTAACTGGCGGAGCCAGCATAGGCCGGTCCAGTGGGATCATATGACCCCGCTCTATATATATATATATATATATATATATATATATATATATATATATATAGCAAATGACCTCTAGCCTAGTGGTGTCGAGAGATGCATGCGGCCCAAGTGGTCGGGAGTGATGCATGCGGCCCAAGTGGAGGCGAGTTCGCCACAATTATCCATTGCTATGCATCTCTCGACACCACTAGGCTAGAGGTCATTTGCTATATATATATATATATATATATATATATATATATATATATATATATATATATATATATATATAAAATTTCAGCTACTTGTTTCTCAGGTAACAATTTAATATTTTACTTGTAGCCAGAAGTTAGTGGCATAGACACAACTAATTGTTTTACTCCCAGCTAGTTACATTACGAACGAGTAATAATTTGATGTTTTACTCGTTTTACTTGTAGCTGCAAGTAGCTGATTCATGCCATAATTTTTGTCCTTAATTGTTCTTAGATGGCAAGATTTAATTTACTATTAGATGGAATGAAATTATTTTCTAGTATAGCATTCTTCGATTAAAAAAATACGGAGTCAAAGTAAATTAGTGGTTTGGAATGGAATATTTTTAATCTTATTTATCCTTGAGGGAGAAAATAATTTTCATAAGACCCTAGTATGGCAATGTTCATAACTAAAATGGTAGGATCCAAGTTGTATTAGAATTAATGTACACTTTAATGCCAATCGTATTTTGAAATGAATAGAAAAAAATTGAGCAACTACAATAGAAAAAATAGAATAGACAACCAATGTTAGGTATAGAAAATAGGATCCGTGACTAATTTATGCAAAAAAAAAAAAAAATCTACATTTTATAATTTGTTTGAATTAAAACTTTTTTAGTCGACTATGACCCCGCTGCACCCCGAATCCTGGCTACGCCATAGCTAGGATGTCATCCGAAAAAATTTGGAAAAATAAATTATATGCAAGGGTTAAAGAGGGTATCATGGATAATTTAATTAAAAAAAACTATTTTCTTAATTGGGATGAAAAAGTTATGTTCCGATCAAGAAAAAATAACATTGAAGCTCCTCAATAATAATCGACCCATTTTTTTTCCATAGTTATAGGTAGGGCTGCAAATGAGCCAAGCCGTTTGCAAGCTGCTCGAAGCTCGGCTTGATAAAAGCTCGTTTGAGCTCGGTTCGTTTAGTAAACAAGCTGAGCTTAAGCTTCATTTTCGAGCTCGTTTAATAAACGAGCCAAGCTCAAGCTTAGAAGTACTCGGCTCGTTTGAGCTCGCAAGCTGGCTCGTTTATGAGCTTGCGAGCTGGCTCGTTTAGAAGCTCGTTTAGGAGCATATTTAGGAGCTTGTTTAGAGGCTCGTTTGTCCTTTGTTGAATTCTAATTTTATATATGTTTGTATAACAATATTGTCGTGTGCATTATATATTTATATGTCCTTAATAATTGATATTAAAGAACTATTTTAATTAAATTTTTATAAATAAATTGTTACTATTACAGGTACTTGAATTCAAACCTAACTAGCTAGCTTGTAATCGAGCTCATTAAGCTTAAAATTAAGCTTAATGAGCTTGAAATCAAGCTTAACGAGCTTGATTTTGAGCTTATCGAGCTTGTTTATCAAGCTTGAATCAAGCATAAATCAAGCTTGCTTATCAAGCCAAGCTCGAGCTCAAACCAAGCCAAGCTCAAGCTTAATATAAACTAGCTCGAGCCAAGCTCAAGCTCTAAAATAAAAACTTATCAAGCTTGAGCTCGAGCTCGAGCTCGATTAATTCTAGTCAAGCCAAGCTCAAGCTTACGAAAGCTTGGCTCGGCTTGGCTCGTTTGCAGCCCTAGTTATAGGTCTTTTTTTTGTCATTCTTGTGATGCAACACCAATATACATAGGAAGGTCATATGTGAATTTTTTACATAAATACTAGGGTGTGTATACTATTAGTATGATTGGTTACGACACGTGGACTTATTTTTATATTTACATACGTGACTTTTTCTATTTAGACAGTTAAAAAATAAAATAAAAACAAGATACATGTAAGCCAACGTTCTTTTATTGACGAATTTTAAAAATTAGTAACTCATGAGTTACTCTAAGATTTTTGATATAATATTTTGACAAAAGAAACACTGCTTTTAGCAATTAACTCATTTTATTTGAAATGACGAAACGAGTAGCTAGAGAACTAGGTAGGTTCAGTCTAATGGTATGTTTGGGACTTCTTTGGAAAAGAAAAAAAAAAGGGAGAGGAGAGTAAAGTGAAGGTAAAATTATTTTTTTTCTTCTCTTGTTTGGATGAACAAAAAGTAGCGGAAGAAAAAAATTAATTTTTTATTTTTTATTTTTGGATAGAGATATAATTACTATTTAGTCCTTGGTATTATCAAATCATAATTTATATATAACTTTTGAATGGTAGTTGGATAAATTCTCTCAAAATTCTCTCATCTTTTTTCTTTTTTTTCTACTTTTGGAAAAAAAAAATTTAGTGGAACCATATAAATTTTTTCTCCTCAAATTTCTTTTGTCTATTTTTTTTTCTTCCCCAATACAATCACTTTTCATTTTTCTCTCAATTTTTTTCCCATTGTGCATCTTTCCCAAACACTACCTAAGGCTGTGTTTGGTAGGAATGATGGAAAAGTGGAAGGAAGAAAAAATAGAGGGATACATTTTTCTTCCATATGGAAAGGAAAGAACATTTCCTTCCTTTGTGTTTGGTAGCAAAGATGGAAAAGATAAGAGATGCATTTTTCTTTGTTTGGTATGAAAGAAAAAGTAAAAGGAAAGAAAGTAAAAAATATATGATTTACCAATTCTACCCTCAACTAAAAACACTTATTTACCATTTGACTTCATAAATAATTTTTAAATAATACATTTATATGGGGGTATAATTGTTAATTAATACAAGCCTCCACTTTTTCTTCCACTTTTTCTTCCACTTTTCCTTCCACTTTTGGGGGATTGGATTTCTTAGGTTATGAGAGAAAAGTAATCCCTCCACTTTTCCTTTCTTCCTATTTTTCTTCCATACCAAACAAGAGAAAATGAATCTTTCCCTTCACTTTTCCCTCCTCTATTTTTCTTCCTCCCACTTTTCCCTCCTACCAAACACACCCAAGTACAAGGAAGAGGGAGCAAGGGTGTGGCGTGTGGCTTGGTTTGTCAGACGCAATGTTGGCCGTCAGTTGTCGAAGTGCGAATTTGGAAAGTGGAACATTTTTTATTTGTATCTATAATATAAAGCACAATGAGTTTTTGGTCTGACCCATGTGCTTTGGTTCAACGATGATGAAATGACTAAATTATCTCTCTTTCTAAAACTCATTTTTTGTTTTTAGATTAGATTATAGACAACCCATTATTTTTTGTTCTACCACATAAATAAAAGGACAAGTTGTCCCAACTTCTCCCTCACGTTCATCCCAGCATCCCAACTTCTCCCTCGCATCCCTCCGAACGGCGGCGGAGGCGGCGGCAGCGGGGCCTCCCCTCCGTTGCGGAGAACCGGAACTCCAGCTTCACCGTGAATCTCGACCCGCAGCACGAACCGGAGCAGCCGGCGGCGGTGAGGTTACCACAGAGGATCTCCGGGAGGCATTCTTCGGCAGGAGAGAAGTCACTCGACCCTTCTCCAGGTGGTGGTCCCAGTCGGATCAGTCCCCGGGAAGAAGAAACAGTAGAGGTGGAGCGACCTTCGGATCTATTGTTCGTGTCCGTGCCATTATGGCACGGGTTATCCCCTAGTTTTCTATAAAAAATGAGTTAAATATATTTAGAAATAAAAACTAAAAAACCATACTTTTGAGGGATGTTATGTAACCGCAAAAAGAAAGTCTAAATTGGAACAGAGCTCATCGGCCCCATTCTCTCCTCCGAGCCCGCAGCCCGACGCATCTCCACCGTCCACGTTTCCCACGACAGTCCAAAATAATAATAAAATAGTCAATCCGCGAGGTACACTCCCTCCCAAAAAAGCATCATTCCTCTGTTGCCCCCTAACAAATCGCAATATTCCATCCGTGTCCAATTCTTCTTCTCTTTCCTCCTCTTCTCCATCGAATCAAACTCTTCCTATAAATAGTACTTTTCTCCCTCCTCTCTTTCCCTCTCCTCTTCTCGAAATTAGGGTTTCGTCTCGCCGGGACCGGTCATTTCTCCGACGGAATCGGCGATTTTCCGTCGGGATTAGGATTTCTTCCTCGCCGATCGGATTGGATATGTTGGGCTGTACGAAGAAGTCCAGCGGCGATGACCGGTTTTACGACGCAGCGAAGGCCCGCCGGAGCTCGCAGCGGCAGAGGAGCGCCGCCGCCGCCGCCGCCGCTCCGAGAAGATAGACGGATCGGAGGATCCGGCGAAGGCCACGACCGCCCCCGCCGCCGTCTCTTCGAGTAATTTGCATCGGTTCTTGGAGTCGACGACTCCGTCGGTGCCGGCTCAGTATTTCTCGAAGGTATAATCTTTTGATCATTTTTTGCATATAAGTCCCTCAAATCATAGGAAACGGGAGTGATAACGTTGGATTTGAGGGGCTATGAGCAATGTTTGGGGATTTATGTAGAAATGAAGTAGATTTAAGGGACTTGTGCGCGAAAATCCTTTTTCCGATTGTTGGTGGCCTTAGGTTTCTGGTTTTGGTGGGGGCAGATGAGGATGAGGGGATGGAGGAGTTGCGACACGGAGCAGAGGCCCTATTTCTTGCTGGCTGACCTCTGGGAATCCTTCAAGGAGTGGAGTGCTTACGGAGCCGGTGTTCCTCTGGTCCTCAATGGCAGTGACTGTGTCGTTCAGTATTATGTGCCCTACTTGTCCGGTATCGAGTTGTACGGCCATTCCGTAGCTCGACATGGCACTTCTCGGTAATGCCCATTGAGTAGAACTTTTTTTTGAGTTGTTTGAATATGCCATTAATGGATTGATTGGATATAATTTAAGTTGCCATTAAATGCCATTATCATGTTAAATGATTGCTTCTTTAAGCATATTATATGAAATTTAATGGATTGGCTTACCATGTTGCATAATCAGAACTATCTGTTCAATGTTGTTTCAATTTGCCATTTTTGGATTGAACTTATATAAATTTTAATAGCCTTTTAGCTAAGGTACAATTATCATGTTAAGTGATTGTTTCTTTGAGCGTATTTTAATGAAATTTAATGGCTTCAGTTAATAATTGTTTGCACAATTAGAAATTTGGTATGACAGGATACAGACAACCACATCAACAACGCACCAATTGGTGTCTTACCATGTATTTTGGAGTGTGATACCATCATGAACACTGCACCAATATTGGTCTGTGCTTCCAGACTTGCTAATGACTGAAGAAGGATACTAAGACTTTTATTACATATAAAAACCATGAACAGATCAACAAACATTAGGAGAATCTAGTTTATTAAAAAAACATCACCTTGCATGGGATTATTTGACTTAAGAGTGTGCTAGAAAATGTGGAACTCTTTGGATGTATCATTTTGAATTGCTTCTACAGGTGCATACATTTCAGGTGGATCCGGATCCCTTCAATTTTTCTGCCTATATTTGTGACAGGTGCTTATTGTGCATAATCATGTAAACTTGGTTTGGCTCTTAGAAGCCAAAAACTCCTAGAAGGTCAACGAATCTCAGTAAGAACCTCGATTCGGCGATTCTTACTTTGGAGCTCTTTGGGAGTTCACTTCTTCGATGATGGGAGCTCGTTTCTTCTGCGACGGGAGCGCATTTCTCCGATGATATGAACGATTCCCACAATAGGGCCATAATTTTAAAAAATGACATAAATTTTGGAAAGAAAGTTAGAAGATTTTTAATACACGTTTATCAAAGTACTAAGAAACTAAAGATTATTTACCTTGACATCATAAAAAATCAACATGAGAATGTTCTTTCTATAATTTTGAACTGAACTTTATAAATTCTATTAAATATTAAGATATTTATAAGTTTTGATAACAATAATTAATAAAGATATTTTTTTATTATTAGCGTACGCTTCCATCACGCTCCTAACTTTAGACTCTTCTAAGTAGTCGCGTTCTCCCGCTCCTGCTCCCGCGTCTGTTTTGTCCCCACTTTCGCTTCTGGCTAGGTTTGGCTCCATTGCAGCACCTAATAAGAGCATTCATGTATGAAAGCCTGACTTAGGACATTAACTTATCTGGATAGTGCTTGTGCATACAAATAATCAATCTGAGCTCGAACATGAGCTTAAAATTACCGAGTCAAGCTCTAACTGTTATGCATTTTGGCTTTAAAGCTGTGTTAAAGCTGGAATTCAACTAGGTTTGACTTGGAAACAAAGTCAAAAACTTCGTGGGTCGCGTTTATTGTATCAATGCCGAAAGTTTACAAGGGCGAGAGTATAGCATTGACTCGGTTGCGAACCAAGCTTTCTCTTGTCAATTCATGTTTTTAGCCCTAAAAGATTTGAAAAGTTCAGTAACTAGAAGATACATTAAGGTAAGTTCCCAACTTGAAGTGCTTTGGAATAATTGAAGTTAATAAAAATATCCATCGACCTACTAGTGTCTAGATTTTTATTAATAATCGGAACTGAGGAGAGCTCAACAACAGGTGTTTGATCCTAATTATTGTTCTCAACCTTGGAGAGCACCTGGAATAGCTCCCATGTTTTATGTTTCCACGATATTTTATTTTCTTCCCTACATCTCAGACCTTGATAGATTTTATTTTTGGTTGATAGATGATTTATTCTCAGCCAACTGTCAAAATAATCGGCTGAGATTCAATAATACTTGAATAACAAACAACCGAGTCCAACAGACAAGCTGTTAAATTTACGGAGAAAAGAGAAAAGAACAGGTGACAGAAAGACTCGTTGGTTTAGATTTTTTAATCTCAGCCGTCCATCGAAACTGATGCCTAATACATAATAACAGTTCCCTCTTCTGCATTTCTGCAGAGGCGAGGATCCAGATCCATTTCAGGTAGCCTGAAGCTTGCTGTTGAATTTCCTATATGGGGATATATCTTTCTTTTAGAAGTACCCGACTTATATTTTTTGAGATAATACCCGACTTATATTTTTATTTCCAATCTTTCTCCATATGCAATCTATTATTACTTGGTTGCATAGATGTTCGTCTCTCGTTTTGTGGAAACTAGTCAATGATTTGATTCAGTTGCTCGTAAACGAGGTCCATATCACGATCTGCCAAAGGAGGGTATTATTATGGTAAGTAAGTGTGATCCTTATATAATTTTGATGCTAGCATAAAGAAAAGAGATCCTTTTTATACAAGGATGATGCCAAATTTTTAGGATCCAATAACTTCTTAATGATAAAAGTTGAAATTTAAATTTTATTTTCAATAAATGGTAACTCCAATAAGGAGAATGTTGGTTGATGATGAGATGAATTTGAGTGCCTAATTTTATTAGTTTGAAGGAGTTTCTCTACATTGATAAGACTCTAGGAGTGGTCCTCAAAGGCATTACAAGTATGGTCTTGACATTAGAGTTTTAGGATGAATCTTAAAGGAATAGTTGCAATGATTATATTTGTAAGATAATCTAGGAAACCTATTTTTTCGAAGGTCTTTGCAATTATTTCAGGTGCAATGATGTCAAAGAATGTGCTGGTGCCATCAGTAAATATTTCCTATTACGTGCTTACGTTTTTTAATCTTGATACTTTCTTTTTGGTTATGTTTGTTTGGAGAAAGGCACCGCAAACACTTTTTCCCTATTTTATTTGTTTGGTAGAAGGAAACTGACTCAAGAGGTGACCTTCCATTTAATGCCACTTACGCTCTCTTTCCATTTTGTTTTCTCCCCTTTAGAAAGTATATGTAAAGTGGAGAGGAACTGATCTTTATATTTATTTTATTCACTAGTGATATAGATTCAGAATAATTAATATCTTCTGATCAAATGCCTTTTCCATCTTCCATCTCTCTTGCAATAAACATGAGATGGATGGCACTTGGCAGGAAAGCACTGTCCTATTGCCATAAGAAAATGAAAGGAAATAGCTTTCTCACCTTCACTTCATATTCCATTTTCCAAGTAGTTCCTTAATGACATTAATATATTTCTTTAAAGCACGTAAGGATGATAGCAGGTCTGGGTCTTTTACTACATTAATATTTGTCGTAAAGCTTATGTAATTGTTTCGGTATGCATGTTGCTATTAGCAATCTACACCATGCAATAACTAATTAACAATTATGTTTTGAGGTATTTTATCTGACTAGACTGCTGCACAGCAGGCAACTCGGGGAGGATAGTGATGGTGACTGCTTCAGAGATTCCAGTAGTGATGGAAGCAGTGACTGTGAACTTGATAGCAGCTTGAAATATGCAGTGATTGGGGTCGGAACCGTATAGTGAACACATCCACAATTGGGATGGATAGGCTGTGCTTGAGGGAGGATCATGTATCCTTACAAGAAGGCTTTTCAAGTGATGATAGCGACTCTGGGAATTCTCAAGGTCGGCTGCTCTTCCAGCACCTAGAAAGGAATCCTCCTTACAGCCGTGAACCCTTGGCTGACAAGGCAAGTTATTTCTCATGATTCCTTTAAGCTTTTTGATACCTTGTTGCTAACATTATCTTCTTTCCTGTCCTCCAGATCTCTGATCTTGCGCGATCCTTCCCTGAACTAAGGACATATAGAAGTTGTGATTTATTGCCAGCGAGCTGGATTTCTGTTGCATGGTACATTTATATATATCAAGGCACATGTTGATTTTCAATATAACCTTGATTGGCTGTTAGTTCATGGAGCTCCTGAAATGACATAGGTACCCTATATACCGCATACCTACAGGCCCAACATTAAAAGATTTGGATGCATGCTTTCTTACCTTCCATTCTCTTTCTACTCCAATGGCAGGTAAATTGCAACGTTTTTCTCATTGTGTATGTTGAATCTTCTACTTCATTGTGTCATACTCTTCCGAATTTCTCTGTATAACATAGTTTATTATTCTTGTTTATTTACTATTTTTCATCTTTCTACTTACCTTATATCAAGAATTGCAATGTACTTACTAATGAGGCTTTATAACATTATTCGTTAAGTTCTCTTTGTGGTCCACCCCTAGGCTTATTTCTTATATACTTGCACATCACATACTCCAATTTTTGGGACCCTAGGTGAGGGTATAATGACGACAAGTTCCCTTTATGGACAAATACCTCTTTCTGGTAAAAAGGATAATACATGCCCCCAAATATTGTAAAACACCACTATGCTTTGCGTCCATCAAAGTATAGTTCAAAATGTTAATTTGGACCACTTGATGGGTTCTTCCTGTCTTTTCCATTTATACTTTTCCCATTTGAGTATTGTAACATAGTTTGTAGTATCGGCCGATACCGATACGGTCAATGCCGATATAGTTTGGCGTGTCCCTATCCGATACCGATATTGACGACGTTTCCTGATCAATTCGGTAGAAAAAATTAGACCAACCTATAAGGGTGTAAAAGCATAGTAATATTGTAAAAACATGTAAATGAAAAAAACTTATGTCTCACAGGTAAACCAATCAACAAGAGTGATTATTATTTCATTCAATTTCAAAACAACACAAAAATACTTAAAATTATGCCTAAATGTATAAAAAAAGATATTTTTTAAATAATTATTTACTTTCTGATACAAGAAAGTCTAGTACTCCGATCCAAAACAACTGATACTGTCAATATTGTCGATACCGCTGATCCCGTTACTTATAGGAACATCCGATACTGATTCCGGCATAGTTGTTAACAACGCAAGGCGCACAAAGACGCAAAGGCTTCCTAGTGCCTCGGTGCATTACGCCCGCCTTTTAAATTAAGACACTTTTTGCAAAAAAAAACACTTATTCTACATTATACATAACAAAATAATCAAACTGAAATAACATAGAACAATATATGCATGAATAAAAGAAATCCAACGATTCTTAGAGAAATCTGCAAGTATCATCAATTTAAAGCATAATATCCAAGTACAAAAGTAATATTTCACACCATATTCATAATTGTGCGGTTTTCCTCTCAGCCACATCGTTCTGCTGTGGGAAATAGGCTGCAGTAAGTAGTCTATGAATACCATGCATCTCACACAATATAGAAAATCCATGTGAGATACATTCACCACCACGATCACTATGAAACACTTTTGTAGACTTGCTAGTTTCTTTTCAACTTGAGCTTTAAACCTTTTAAATGCAGTAATGGCTTTAGACTTCTCAATTAAGAAATAAATCATATCTGCCTACTAAAATCATCAGTAAAAGTAGGGAAATACCTTTTGTTGTTGTTCGACATTGGATTAGTTTGTCCGCATATGTCAGATTGAACTAGCTGGAGTGCTTGAGTAGCTTTCCATGTGCTCTCTTCAGGAAAAGAATCACATTCCTGCTGGCCAATGAGGCAGTCTTCACAAACTCTTGAAGGAAGGTTGAATGTGCGACAACCCTTTCACCATTTTTTTTCTTCTATGCAGTGTTCTTAATCCATTAAAATTCAAGTGTCCATACCGAAAGTGCCACAACCAAGTTGAATCATGATCTCTAGATTCATGACCCCATGGCTCATGATCTTTAGGAACTCCAACAACTAAATGACACCCCTTTTATGCCCCTTTGGGCCTATACCCAAACCCTAAAGGCGTGTGCCATATGAGCGCCTATCCAAAATTGCTCGTGATAAGCATTTGAGCACTAGATGTGCGCTATGCCGCGCCTTATGCTAGGTGCGCGTCTCAATGCGCCTTTGATCTTAGAAGCCAGAAATACCTAGAAGGCCAAAGAATCTCCTAGAAGGCCAAAGAATCTCAGTAAGAACCTCGATTTGGCAGTTCTTGCTTGGGAGCTTGCTTCCCCGATGACGGAAGCTCGTTTTTCCGGCGACAAGAGCACATTTCTCCGACGACATGAAAACTTTCCATAATATGACCATAATTTTAAAAGATGACATAAATTTTGGGAAGAAAGTTAGAACTTTTTTAGTACGTTTATCAATGTACCAAGAAACTAAAAATTATTTACCTTGACATCATAAAAAGTCAACATGCAAATCATCTCTCTGTAACTTTGAACTGAACTTTGTAAATTCTAATAAATATTAAGATATTTATAACTTTTGATAACGATAATAATAAACATAATTTTTTTTTTAGCGCACGCTTTCATCACACTCCCAACTTTAGACTCTTCTAAGTAGTCGCGTTCTTCCACTTCCGCTCCCACTCCCGCCTCCGCTCCCGCTTCTGGCTTCTAAGCCTTTGACAACTATGGATTCCGATACCGATATTGCGATGCAGACCTCAGAGTGTGCCTTGAGACTTCCTGCCCCATGCAAAAACTACTTTGTACTTCAGGTTAGCCTAGATCTAGTCAGTACTTTTTCATGCACGGAAAAACATATATACAATTATGCCTTAGTGTGTAGCTCCCAAGATGTCACTGTAGTGGGTAGATCGTCAAAGTATAGTGAAAAAAGTAATTGACTTGTATATATACAATTATGCCTTAGTTTGTAGCTCCCAAGATGTCACTGTAGTGGGTAGATCGTCAAAGTATAGTGAAAAAAGTAATTGACTTGTATATTGCTAGATAAAATTACATTAAAATGGTCGGTAGGATTAATTTTACCTGACGGAACATAGTGTTCTATTAGGAAACAGGATAAGTTTCTTTCATCTTTCATTCAGGGCTATCTTTCAATCAGGGCTTTAAGTACTGTCCAAAAATGATAAGTTACTATAATTTTTTATCAGAATTGGAGGGTCCAGAACTACCAAAACTGACTGATTCGAAACCATGCGACACCCAAAACTGCCGAAACTGATACTCATAGGGTAGTCCAAAACCGATACCTGAACCCGAGTTTTGTAACCTTGCCTTCAACTAACCTTCCTCGACCATGCATATCTTAAATTGCTTTAAATAGGTTCTGATAATTTTGTCCTCGAGTCTTGAACGACTCTTATGAGCTTAAGAAACATTTTCTGGATTAGCATTTGATCTACATAGAGCACCCTGATGTTTAAAAGAAATATCCTTGTCACACATTATACCATCTGCTTGCTGTAGTTAGCCTTGACATCCTGCACTTGTCAAATGGGAGCTTATTTTGTTCTTCTCTCAATTAAAGCCTCTGGATATAGGATTTCTGTGAAACACGCAGAAACCTTGTGTCGTCCATTTTGGCTTATGTTTCTCTTTATGTCTGTAATTTGTGCTTGCTAATGCAAGTAGCACCTTTATGACTTTCCAGTTTACTGTATAGCTGCAGTGTATACTAAATCTTTCACTTATATGTCCTAATGACTTCATAGTCTTCAAAAAGTAATCATTATATTTAGCTACTATCTGCCATTGATGATTGTTTACAATAAGGCTGTATAGCTGGTGTTTAGAGTATGTTAATCTTGAAGAATAGTTATTTTACTTTTTTGCATTTGTTAGTTTATTTATTTCCATTTCTAGGTTAGGTTAGTGATATCATTTGTGATGTCACATGCATTGTATTAACCTTAGAAGCCAGAAACTTCTAGAATGTCAACGAATCCAATAAGAACCTCGATTCGCCGGTTCTTACTTGGGAGCTTGTTGGGAGCTCGCTTTTTCGATGTGAAGTTCGTTTCTCCGGCGACGAGAGCGCGTTTCTCCGACGACATGAATGTTTCCTATAATATGACGATAATTTTAAAAGAAGACATAAATTTTGAGAAGAAAGTTAGAAGATTTTGAATACACGTTTATCAAATTACCAAGAAACTAAAGATTATTTATCTTAATATCATGAAAAATCAACATGCGAATGATCTCTCTGTCTGAACTTTATAACTTCTAATAAATATTAAGATATTTATATGTTTTGATAACAATAATTAATACACAATTTTTTTATTAGTGACCCCCAACTTTAGACTCTTCTAAGTAGTCGCGTTTTCCCTCTCCTGCTTCTGCCCTCGCTTCCGTCCCCGCTTCCGCTTCTGGCTTCTAAGGTATTAACTATAAATATTTGGCCAAGACCCTAATAAAATATATCCCAATCTACCACAATGTAGCCTCCACTTTACTTGGCATCAAAGGCTAGGTTCTCCACTTTCAGGCCTCGTTTGGTTCGCTGAAAGGAAAGGAAATCAATTCCTTGGTGTTTCCTTTCCTTTGGGAAATTACAATTTCCATCGATTTCCTTTCCGGTGTTTGGAAGTGCCAAGGAAATTGGAAGGGAAAGCGAATATTTAAAGGTGGGAAAGTGAATCCTTGCTTGGATGGATGGAACTATTTCCCCTCCTAATTTTCTTTCCATTGGAAATCACTTCCTTTCCTCCTCAATTCCTTTGGCAATCCAAACATAGGAAAGTAATGACTTTCTTTTCCCAACCCCATGATTTCGCGAACCAAACGAGGCCTCACAGTTAAGATGTTCATATGGGCTTTTTACAGCGGAAAGTATACATATTAGCATCTGTAACAAACTTTACCATAAAGCTGATGTAACTGAATCCTTATAAGGAGTATCCACTACAAAAGACCAGCATATTATTAAGAGAGATTCTTGAGAAAGAAAAACTGTGCCTGTGCTCTGCTTAATATCCTATACTTTAACTGCTGGTACCTATCCCTGATAAAGTAGGAGGGCTGCGTTAGGTAGCTGAAAGCCACTAAAAAAACCCATCATGTTATTTAGAGATTTTCTCGAGAAAGAAAAACTCCGCCTGTGTTGTGCGTAATGTCCTATATTTTCACTGCTGATCCCAATTCCTGATAAAGGAGGGTTGTGTTAGGGAGCCGACAGCCATCGTAAAACATTGTCGGATCTCTATGAAATGAATCCTTACAGAGTACACTATGGGGCATTCCTCAGGTTACAGAGGACATGGCCCTTAACATAGCTGAATGGAAGAAGGATTCAAACAGTCAACCCCAAAATCTGGGATAAATGCTTTGTTGTTGTCTTGAGAAAGAAATCGAAAGCACCATCATAGGTGTATGATAAGCTAAAATGTTCACAGTTGAGCTTCATTAATGGAAGTCTAAAAGGCTTGATATTTGCTAATGTTAAAGAAGACTTTTAACTTAGCAGGATGGAAAACAAAGATTCTTAAAGTCGACCCATACTTGGGAAAATAGAACAACTGTTTTTGTTTTTAAATCTCTAGTGGGTCTTATATATGGATGTAGCTGGGGTTGCAAATGAACACATCACTTTGCAAACTCAACCAGATGCGGAATCGAGCTTGTTCTGTAAATAAATAAAGCTTGAGCATGGACTGATCTCGAGTTGAGCAACTGATATGCTGCTCGTAGAAAACCCCACTCAAAACACTGGAGTTATCAATCCGAGCTTCGGTTGATAAGTCGAAGACCTAAATGTGAGCTTGAAGCCTTGAACAGCGAGGCCTTCCATGAGGACTTCATTCATATGGCTACATCTTGTGGTACTGGAGCCACCTCGGCATTGTCCCATGTACGCCAATACAAACTAGCACAAATACATTTTGGTTATAAATTACCCCACTTACTGTGCGACTCCTCTCCATGCATTGTAGAGACCCTGTAGGTCATGCTGGCAAACTAATCAGGATATAGGTATCTGCTTACTGGGCATGCCTCCATTTATAATGAGTAATTTAGGATACTTTGTATTTCCCAGCTAGGGACCAATTATAACTACTGCTTCTAGGAGATTCCTGTATTTCCTATAAACCATTGATCCTCATCCCCTTAAGCCCCCAAATTAGGAAAAGCTGGTTGTCTATGAACACCTATATTTTTAGGTTTGAATATGCCAAAGCCCAGCAACTCAGATATGAATGGCAAGACCTTCCATTCCTGCTCTGCTCCAAATTGTACCAGTTAATTGTTCCAGCCGCGACTAGATTACAACCATGAACATGCTGTTTAGTCAAAGGTCGCCATATAAAGATCATTTTTTTCCTGACATTTGTCTTCAATATTGAAGTCTCAAAATTGCTTACCAGTGTATATTCCTAATTAATTATAGTTGATAGATTGTCTATTATCTGTTTATCTGTTGAAAGTGAGGCATGTAGTAGTGGCATAGAAGTAATTGTCGTAGTGGTTGTTGAACATATTACCTACATGAGGATATATAAACCATTTTGTATCGTTTTTTTAATCAACCAGCTAACAAGTAACATCTCTTAGCATTTCATATCTAATATGGTTTCAACTCAGGTGCTGCTACTGCTGCTGCTCCTTGTGTTGCCTATCAGTATGGAATTGGCGGTGTTTCAAATTCAAAGATCTCTCTTCGTTCCTTTGGTCTGGCATCCTACAAGTTCAAAGGTCCCTTGTGGACCCCTACTGGTGGATGTGAGAAGCAACTGGCAAGCTCCTTGTTGCAAGCAGCAGACAACTGGTTGCAGCTCCTTAACGTTGATCACCCAGATTACCGATTTTTCACATCACACAGAGCATTTCTGAGGCAAAACCTGGTGAAAACATGCTTTTAGCTTCTTGTCCCGTTGCCAGGACTCTTCAAGTGGCAATCACGCCACATTGAAAGTTACAATGGACGGGTAGTTGTCATTTCTTTGTTAAAAAGATATGAAACAAATCGAAAACCAAGTGAGGCAAAAATGTTGCTGCGATCAGAGAACACAGGAAATAAAAGTCTTGTTCCAAATGTTTGTTTGAGAGAGGTATAAAAGAGGGGACGAGGGAGAAATGCAGATTGGTCCTTCTGGAAGGATGATAGTTTCAAATACTAAGCATGGATTAGTTTCCCTAATGCTAATGGGTATGTAACTGGATAATTAGGTATATTTTTGCTTTAAATTAATCTTATAGGGTTTTTGGTATAGATGATGAACATTAATGGAGGCAAATTTGAGCACGCCTCTATTGTTGTTAGACAGTTTGCTTGCATAAGATATTACAAGCTTGTTGTATAACTAACATTGATGTTTAATTAAGAATTTAGTATTAGATTACATTGTTTGCCATCTCTTTTTTTGGGGTTTCAGAACTTCATTTAAACTTGCCGAACTGTCATATACGGCTGCTTAGTATAATTTCCTGTTTTGGCCTAAAATTTTACAGGTAGCATCCCTTTTATCTTTTCTTACAGCTATGCTAAGATGTAAGAACAATGTAAGAACACCAGGAACGATATTTTGCTTACATGCAGGTTTTGCTTTTATGAATGTCCTTGAACTTCATTTTCTTTTCGTTCTTGCATGTGAGCGTGTTTACTTCTCCTTTTCATGCCTAAATTTCATAGAACATTGGTAGTGCATATCTATCTGAAATTGGGATATGATATCTATTTTCCTATTGTGGAATGATTTGATATGGTTAGCAAAGGTTTTTGGGAGTGAAGTAACTTGCCCCTATTTTCATGGGAAAAAAGGATCTGGTTGTTGTCGAGTAATTAGTATTTTTGCATAGTTTGTAGAGATGGGTCATCTTTTTCGAATGACCAACTTTATATCCCACACTTCTGAACAATTCTTCCTGCATTTGAGGGTAGATTTATTGTATCAGGGACAGCTTTAGTTATTTTCGTTAGAGTTTAGGCTTTAGGCCTTCCTTTATTGTATCACCATTATCTTATTGAAAGCCTTATTCTGTCAGTGGGGACCGATATGGAGCAAAAGAAAGCTCTCGTTGGGATGAACTAGCTCTATTCGGGATTTTATGCTTGAGGAAGGAGGATCATATAACCCCTTGATTAATTCATAGAATGTGAATGTCTTTGAAACACAACTTTTATGTTCTCAGTCCCCACTGTTTTTTCCTCCTCTTGCATGACTGTTCTTCGGCCTTTGTCCACAAAGGCCCGAACGTCGGACCACAATATCCTACCCCATTATCCCTTGAACTCTTGTTCTTATCTGATGTGCCAATAATAATAACAATGGTAGCACACTTTGACCATATTTATGATTGTCATTTTCATCAAAAGTTCTCTAAGATTAAGCTATGTCATGTTGGTATTGTTATCTTTGGTAGCAACAACTTGTTGCTTATGTGATTCAATAAGGATTTTTAGTCCCACCTCGGATAGGAGATGTAACACTCCTTTGTTTATTTTACTTCTCCTTCGTTTATTGAGAAAATTTGACTGACACCCCACTTTTTTTACCCTAATTTAAGGTGCACTCCACACAATACAACAATGTAAGGTGCCTTCCACTTTTTACGGAAACCGTGCTCCACTGGCAGTCAACTGGTTTGACCAATTTTTTTTGATGAAATTGTCCTTTGTCTTCTTCCCTTTCCTTTGTCCCGAGCCCAAACCCTCCTCTCCCACCGTGCCCCATCTCCTTCCCCCCTCCCCCCCCCCCCCCCCCCCCCCCCCCCGCGCTGGCAGGCCGCCTCCGGCCCCTCCTCGCCGGCGGTCGGGAGGGGGGCAGCCAAACCCCCACCTCCCCACCATCTCCGTCCCCTCTACCCCTCCGCGACCCCCCCCCTCCTCACCCTCGTCCTCCCCGCCGCTGTTGCTGGCTGCCGCACGATGCTGTGTTGCTGGAGCGGGGGACGCGGAGGGGGGCACGGAGGGCGGGGGTCGTGGAGGGGCGGCGCTGCGGGAGCGGGGGTCATGGAGGGGGGCGCGGAGGGGGGTGCTGCAGGTGGTGGTGGTAGTGGTGGTGGTGAAGGTGGTGGTCATGATGGTGGTGGTGGTGATGGGAGAGAGGGGGGGGAGCGGAGGAAATCCGGCAGCGGGGAGGGGGTAGCGCAGGCACGTCGGCGACGGGGAGCGGTGCAACCAAGGGGGAAGAGGAGGGGGGGGACACGGAGAAGAAGATGAGGGTATTTTCGTCAAAAAATATTGGACAAACCCGTTGACTGTCAGTGGAGGACGATTTTCGTCAAAAGTGGGGGACACCTTACATTGTTGTAATTGTGTAGGGTACACCTTAAATTATGGTAAAAAAAGTGGGATGCCAGTCAAATGTTCTCTTGTCTATTTTACTTCCCTCTTTTGTGGGCAAGTAAGATTTTCGGGTTTTGGGCTTAAGTTCACACAATTTGTGTCCGGGTGTGCAAGTGTTGCACGCTTGTTCAATACGGACTGAACTAAGGGTAAAAGTATAATTTTATAACACTTTGTTTTATTTGTTTTTCTTTTTGGATTTTGATTCCTGGTCTTCCGCATCCACGATTCTCACATAATCCCATTGCTGATATGTGGGAGTAGAGCTGTCAAGTGGGCTGGGTCGGGCCGATCCAATTTGGGTGAACCGGACCTCTCAGGTCCATGCACTATAGCAGGCCAGGTCGAGACGGACCTAAGGATGAAATCTGAGCCCAGTCCGACACATTGTCTATGGCACAGTGGATTTCGGGCCAGGCCGGACTTGGGCTTTCCACATAAATGTGTTTACATGTTACGTATGGCATGAATTGCTATCGCGCTTGAATAACTGATGCTAATATGACAGGAATTGCTATCATAATTCCGTATGAGCTTTGAGCATCTCTAGTTCAAGATCCACATCCCTAGTATTTCTGCAGTCAACTAATGCCAGTCGAGCATGGCTCTCATCTGCTTTGATAAAAAAAAAAGCTTTGTTTCATTTATTCACCAACAGTTACAATAAAAAATTATCATTCGAGCATGATATGGATGATGCTCTCATGTTTTATGTGTAGCTCATATTTCACGAATGGCTTAAGGGGTTTGTGTATATGTAAATCATTTTTGGAGTATAATTAAGGATTTTTTTTTTTTTTAATAAAATCTATGTGTCACGGACTTAGTGTTTTTGCTACACTTCATTCCGTACGGCGCACAAGCTTCCTACTCGAAGACCCGTGCCAGCCTTCCCGAACCCGCTTAACTAGATCGCTAAGGCGATATTGACAACAATGTAGAGCAAAAGAGAGAGAAAGTGGAAGTATAAAAACTTCACTTTACTAGAGAGAGTACAATTTTGGGTGGTGAGGAGCAAACGAGCCTCCCACTTATTTATAGTGCCCATAGGGCTTACAAAAAACTTCTGGAAACAGAATATTCCAGAAATTATTCTAGGAAACTCTAGAACATAGATATTTGTAAGAAGGCTTCTAAAACATCTAGAAAGTTCATGAGTCTTCATGAAAGATCCCAAGTCTTCTAGAGGATCCACCTATCTTCTAGAATATTTCTGAGACTTCTAGAGGATTCCACCATCTTCTATAAAGTTCTGGAAGCTTCCAGCATAACCCCGCTCCTTGTAGGGTTACGCAAGTCCGTCTCGGTGGGGCACAAATTTTTGTGCGTAACATTCTCTCCCACCTGTTTCGTCGACGCCCTCATCGATGGGTGTGCCAAGTCTTGGAACGACGTCCACTCTCGTAGGCATGGTCGATGCATGTCGTCCCTTCTTTGTGCGTCTTGTGCGACGCTTTCCAGATTGGTCCATCTTCTCCTCAAGATCGGAAGCAAACTGGTTTGCCGTACCAACTCTGGCCTCGTTCTGTGCCCTCCTCAGCACTGGACGAATCTCATGCGTGTTACCGAGTCGTCGATCCCCCTCGTCTCGTGGCTGCACATAGTTTCCCACACCTCTGCGTGTGCGAGTCCTATTGCAACTCTGTCGACCCGAATGTCCTCTACGAGTTTTGAGCAACTCCTTGCGCGAGTTACTCTGCCTCGTCGCTTCTGCCTTCGCGCAGCTTGCGATGTGCTTCTCTGCACTCGTGCCCAACCCGATAGCACGGTCCACCTCCCTCCGCGAAAGTGGCTCCTCGGGACGCCCCTTTACAACACCCTTGGTCTCGCACGAAGGGCCTTCCTCCTCGAAGCATTCCTTCTTCTCGAGCACCGCTAGGTATGTCGTCCCCCTTTTACCACCCTTCTTGAGCTGAGTAGCGAAGATAGCTTTCCCCTTCGAAGGTTTGTCTCGTGCAGCTTTCACCATGCACGATGAGCCTTCGTCCATGAAGCCGACAACTCCCAAATGTGGCATTGGAATTGCCTTAGCCGTGATAAGGAAATCCATGTCCAGTATCATCTTGAAGTCATCCAGCGACATAACGGTAAATTTGGCGACACCCGACCAATTTTTCACAACTATGCGGACTCCCTTGACAATCTCCTGCACAGGATGCGCCTCCGCATTGACCGCATTCATCATGCTTGAATCTTTCTCCAGGACTAGACCCAAGCGACAAAACTCCGCACCCAAGATAAAGTTATGAGTGGCGCCCGTGTTAACCAACGCCCGTGTGCTCATGCCATTGATCCTTACGTCAACGTACATGAGCTCCCTACTCGGAGTCCTCGACACAACAGACTTGGTCTTCATGGTGTTGAGTAAGCGCAATGCTCCCATGTGCGCTCCCACTTTGCACTCTTTGTCCTCCACCTCTTTGGTTCGACGACGCTAACACACATGCTCCTCTTTGGAGAATCCCGTGCAAAGTGATTCTCCCCATATATGAAGCACGAAACAACTCGCTCGGGTTGGGCCTTCTTGTGCTTCTTTCCCTCAAACGGGCCCTTCTTAGGAGAGATCTCCTGCTCTCCCCTACCATTCCCCTTGGTGGACTTTGGCTTGGCCTTGGAATCGTTGTCGTCTCATATGTACATGACGAGCCACTCGGTTGCTGCTACGGCGGTATTCAAGTCTTGCACCCTCTGTCGCTGTAATTCTTGAGTCGTCCACAGTTTGAGTCCATCGAGAAAGAAGAACAAACGATCCTTTTCGCCCATACAAGATAGTGCGAGCATCAAGCGTGTGGACTCCGCAATGTACTACTTGATTGTCCCGGTATGCTTGAGTTGCCGCAAGCTCCGTCTCGCTGCAAACTCCATATTCTCCACATTGAACTGAGACTTGATCTCCTTCTTGAGATCCTCCCAAGTCTCTATCGAGCACAAATCCTTCTCGGTTTCTATACGCCTTCGACGACGCCATAGCATAACATCGTCGGTGAAGTAGAGTAGAGCAATATCCACCTTCTCGGCTTCATCGTTGATGTGCAATGCCTTGAAGTATCGCTCCACGTTTCACAAGAAGTTCTCAACTTCTTTGGCATCCCGTACCCCGCTGAAGGATTTTGGCTCGGGTATCTTCCTTCGCTTCAGTGCCCCCCTACTCGAAGGTCCACCGTTCGCAACGGCCTTCTCTAGAATGACAACTTTGGTCTTGAGTTTTTCGCAACTCTCGACCATGGTCTTTAGCTCCTCGTAGCCTTGGACCTTCCTACGCAAGTCCTCAATCTCTACACGATGTCCCATGAGCTCCTCCTCAAGTACGGATCGGATCTCTTGGAATTGCTTCTAAAAGATTGCCATGGACGAAGCGACGTCGCTTTCCACCCTATCGAAGTACTCTTCTAGTCTCGTATTGCTTTGCTTCACGGAGCCCATGTGCATCTCCATGTCCCTCGAACCCCGTCTCCAAGACTGCAACACGCTCGGCAAGATTGGCAATGCTATGCTCCACTGTAGTCTACTTGCTTTTGCCTCTCTTGTGTGTCTTGGCATGCCCCTCCTTAGGCGACGTGGGTCCCTCCTAGACGTTCTCGAATGTCGATATGGTACCACCAACCTTCTCTCTGATTCCACTTGTCGCGGACTTAGTATTTTTGCTACACTTTGACTCGTACGGTGCACAAGCTTAATACTCGAAGACCCATGCCAGCCTTTCCGAACCCGCTTAGCTAGATCGCTAAGGCAATATTGAGAACAATGTGGAGAAAAAGAGAGAGATTAGAAGTATAAAAACTTCACTTTACTAGATAGAGATTATAACTTTGGGTGGTGCAGAGCAAATGAGCCTCCAACTTATTAGAGTGCCCATAGGGCTTACATGAAAGTTCTGGAAACAGAATATTTCATGGATTATTTTAGAAAACTTTAGAACATAGATATTTGTAAGGATTCTTCTAGAACATCTAGAAAGTTCATGAGTCTTCATGAAAGATCTGAGTCTTCTAGAGGATTCTACCATCTTCTAGAATATTCTTGAGTCTTCCAGAGGATTCCACCATCTTTTATAAAGTTTCGGAAGCTTCCGGCATAACCCCGCTCCTTGTACGGTTACGCAAGTCCGTCTCGGTGGGGCGCAAACTTTTGTGCATGACATACGACTCTATTAGTAAAGAACCATGAGTCTATTATGAATGCAGCGATTCTCTTAGATTTGTCAGTAAAGATCAATGTGCTTTTCAACATTCCTGAGATCTAATCCATGAGCTATTTCAGCATTGATATATGATAACTACAACCCATATACTATAGTAGATCGGATCGAGTCGGGCCTGGGCTTCGGGCAGGACCGGGCCTCTCTTATGGGCCGAGATATGAGGCCATGCACATCCCGATATACTAGGTCGGGTCCCGGGCCCAAGATTATTCGGACCGGACCGACACATGGACTATTTTTCTGGGTCATGCTCGTGCTGGGATGGGCCAGCTCGGCCCAATTGACATGTCTATGTAGGAGGAAAGCCCGAACAACGAATATTTCAGAGATCTGAGTGGATATATGGATATTTTTGGTTAGCTTTCTTTATGAGAGAAATAAAGAACATGAAAATTACATCTAGAAACCAAAAACTCCACAAATCCTTTTCTCCATAGTCAAACAAGACTCTAGAAAGCACTACAAACCAATAAGATCGGGCCTCTCTTATGTGCATCGAGTACATGGTGAATCGAGTCAAGATTCATTATATCTCGGAGTAGATCGTCATCGTTCCTGCAGTACTTATGAGATCAAGCAAAATCTATCCTATGGATAGAGTTTTGTAACATGTCTCAAATTCAATATTAGTATTGTTAATTTTGAGTTTTGTAATTTTTCCTTCGATGCAATTTTAGTCATTATTATCCAAGAATCTTAGAATATAGTTCTTTGCCTGCATAACTGTTTTGTCAATTTCTAATTTGTGTTCATGGTTGCTATTGATGACCACTCCAATACCATGCATAATTCATCTAAGCCAGACAAGTATGACAACCTGAACTTTAAGAGATGGCAACGTCGAATGATGTACTAGCTTATATGCCTTAAATTAGCTAAGTGTCACGGACTTAGTGTTTTAGGCTACACTTTGAGCCGTATGGCACACAAGCTTCTTACTCGAAGTCTCGTTCCAGCCTTCCCCAAATACTTAGCTAGATCGCTAATGCGATATTGAGAACAATGTGGAGCAAGGAGAGAGAAAGAGAGAATAGAAGTAGGAAAACTTTACTATACTAGAAAGATATTACAACATTGGGTGGTGAGGAACAAATGAGCCTCCCACTTATTTATAGCGCCCGTAGGACAAGAAACTTCTGGAAACAAGAATATTACATGGATTATTCTAGATCAAGGAAGCTTTTAGTCCATCCAGAAAGATCACAGACTATCTAGAAGGATCTTAGGCCATTTAGAAAGATCTTGGGCCTTTTGGAGGATTCCACCATCTTCTAGAGAGTTTCACCATCTTCTAGAGAATTTTGTCATCTTCTAGAACATTCTGGAAGCTTCCCGCATAACTCCGGTCCGTGGAGGGTTACACAAATTCGTCTCGATGGGGCACAAACGTTTGTATGTGACATCCTCCACCTATTTTGGCGACGCCCTCGTTGATGGGTACACTAAGTCTCGGAACGACGTCTACCCTTGTAGGCATGGTCGCTGTGCGTCGTCCCTTCTTTGTGCATCTCGTGTGACGCTTTCCAGACTTGTCCATCTTCTCCTCAAGATCGAAAGCGAATTGGTTTGCCACACCAACTCTGGCCTTGGTTTGTGTCCTCCTCGAAACAGAAAAGGACTCGTGCGGGTTGTCGAGTCATCGACTCACCTCATCACGTGGCTGCACATGGTTCTCCATACGAGCTTTGAGCGACTCCTTGCACGAGCCACTACACTTTGTCGCATCTGCCTCTGTGCAGTCCACGACGTGTTTCTCTACACTCGTGTCCAGCTTGGTAGCATGATTCACTTTCCTCCGCAAAAGTGACCCATCGGGACGCTCCTTTGCAACACCCTAATCTCGCATGGAAGGTCTTCCTCCTCGAAGTGCTCCTTTCTCTCGAGCACGGCTAGGTATGTCGTCTCCCTTCGGCCACCTTTCCTAAGCTGAATAGTGGAGATAATTTTTCCCTTCAAAGGCTTGCCTCATGCAGCTTTCACCATGCACGATGAGCCTCCCGCGATAAGGAAATCCATGCTGAGTATTATCTTGAAGTCATCCAGTGACGTAAGTGAAACTGTCAACATCCCACCAATTTTTTACCGCTATGCAGACTCCCTTTGCTACCCTCTGTCACTACCACATTTCTAGACATGGGTATTTTTGTCATTTAATATTATTTATACAGTGTGTATATTTATTAATTAATTATATATGGTGGTTGCATTTATTAGTAGACTAGCCTATTTATTGGACCTTTGGTTAGTGAACCCACTTGGACTTGTCATGATTGGACCTACATTTTAGGTTGGACATAATTAGACTCCTTTAAGTCATAATAGGACATAAATAGGATTATAACTAATCAACCACTTAGACTAAAGGCTTCCATAGGTTAACCAAACCTTCATGGCAACTTAAGAGGGCATAGTGAACATTTTAAATAGGCAAATTAGGGCTAATATGACCAGCCACAATATGGAATCCATCTCCCAATAGGTATACTACTAGACTTTTCTCCTAGTTTAGACACTATTTCATGCATGACACCATTAGAAAATGCATCCATAGACTAGGGTTACCCATAGGAGGAAGAACATGGCTCTAATGACCATGTTGGTAGAAGTTACATAGGCTTTTTGTACCATTTTTTGGAAAATTCGAGAATGATACACCAAGTGTTTGTCATTTGGTTTGTAACTACCACATTTTCAGAATAGGGATAATTTTATCATTTCATAATTATAATATATTGTGAATAATTATTTAAAATATTGTGTGTAATATTTATTTATTTATTTATTTTTATTATGTTAGGTGATACGGTTAGTGGCTAGCATAATTGTCAGACTTGTGTTAGCATACCGGTTAGCCTAAACACTAAACTAGCGCCCGACCATTAGCATGACATGACTCATAGACTAACTTATTAGACTAGTTCCATTAGGCTTATTAGTCATGCCCAATTAGTTAAAATGAAGATTAGACAATTGACCGAAATAGATCCAATACCCTCTATACATTTAATTGTTAGCATAAATAGTTCCAACTTTGTATTCTAAAATTAAAATGTAAATAAAATAAACAAATGATACCGAGGCTTGAACTTGGTTCAATGTCCTTAAGACAATATTCATCCCACACTGGTGTTTACGGTTTTAATGGCGATTTGTCTCCCAGGATACAACGGTTCTTTTCCTTCGGTAGCATTACTTTACACCGCAGGAACTCGACGAAGCAATGTTGGTAGTCCCCCTCTCTCTCTTAGACTTAATGCTAGATGGATGAATGGATTGAGTGATTGAATTATTCAAACACTTGTACTTTTATAGAAATAAAGAGACACAATGGAAAGGACACACCTTTCCAATAAACAGATTCGTTGCACAAGATTCATTGCACATTGAACACACCTTTCCAATAGACACCTATTGGAATTACAAAAATTAATTAAAACCTTTTTTATTTAATTTCTTAAGTCAATTATTCATTCATTTTTTCCAACAATCCCCACATGAATGAATATTTGACTGTGCACAAAACAAAAATGCAGACACACTGCAGATATAATGCAGACATAGAGAGAGATCATTTGAAAAGTTATTGTATCAGGATAGGTAGCTTTTGACCTTGAACCTTTCCTTGTGAATATTTATCGAGTTTACTAGCTATCCAGTGAACATGATGTCTTGAACTGTTCAGCTATTGTTGTAAACTTGAATCAATAAATATCACACAATTCCTTTCCGACCATATTGCTTCTATTATTTTGTTCATTTTTGACCCTGAACATTTGCCTGGTTTCATAAGTGTTCTTAGAGAATTCAGCCTTATAATTCTCATAGAAGCGGCCCCACTTCCACACTCATATAGGTGACTTCCTAATAAGAGTATACTGCTATACTTCACTTGAATTTCAAGTCATAGGAATCATTAAAAGCAAAACTTACCCTAGTTTTCTTTGCAGGTGACACTATTATTTGTCATCCTAGAGAATGGAAAGAGTATTTAGATACTCGTCAGTGTCATTTAAGAATTTCACATAATTAGGTTGTCCCTTTGAACCTAGATCTTGGGATCTACAGTCAACTAGGTTGGGTTTTCCTTTATGGAATTTCTTTTATCATAGGCTTCAAGCCCATTCGCCTCGATGACTTATATACTTGCTCTCTTGTCAAATCTTTAGTTAGTGGATCCGCAAGGTTTTCCTTCTATTTTCCATAATCAATCGTGATTATGCCATTAGAGAGAAGTTGTCTAACAGTATTGTGATGTCTCTGAATCTGTCTTGATTTACCGTTATAAATATGACTTTGTGCTCTGCCAATAGATTGACTATCTCAGTGTATACAAATTGCTCGTACGGCCCATCCGGCATTTTAGACATCTTAATTCCTAATATAACATTTGCAACTTTCAGATCTTTCGTATCAAAGTTTTTTTTATTATTAAGATCTCCTTTGTGTCCTGGATCATGTTATGGTTGTTGTCTGTTATTAGCATATCATCTACATATATGCATATAATGACATACCCATATTGTGTATTTTTAGAACACACACCTTTGTCACACTCATTAGTCTTGAATCCATTTGACATCATTACATTGTCAAACTTTTTGATGCCAATGTTTAGGTGCTTGTTTAAGTCCATATCGTGACTTAAATAAGTTACACACCTTTCTTTCTTTATCTACTACTATGAATCCTTCTGGTCGATTCATGTAGATTTATTCTTCCAAATTACCATTTAAAAAGACAATTTCCACATTTTGTGATATTTATATAAATTTTTTCCCCTTTCCATAATTCATATGGAGTCTTATCATTTTTCTTCTGTGGCACCTTATTTAAAAGGTCATTGCCTGTAAGTACAACTTCTCCCCACAAGTTATCTGGTAGACCCGAAATAAAGAATTCATCATTTCTTTAATTGTCTGACTTTTCACCTTGTCCGATATGGACAAGTGCAGATGTGATCATCACAATAATTTTAACTGCGGATATTTCACTACTACAAAAATCGTTAACAATGACATTTTATAGATGACACTCATCTAAAAATGTCATTAATGATATTTTTAATATCGACTTATTAGATGGTCGTCATTAATAACTTTATTAATGACATTAAAAAATAGTAATATCATGATAAGTACTATAATATGACGATTAAAAAGATAGGAGTCATGAAAATAATTATGTATGTCATCTTTTGTGTGTTAAAAAAAGATGTGGGACTAACAATGACACAGTGATATTAAGAGTCATATTTAGTTTAAACAATGATAAAAATATATTTTGTGTCATAATCTATTGATTAAAAAATTAATAAAATATTGGATTGAGTCCAATGTTGACATTAAGAGTCATATTTTTTTAATTTTTTAATTTGTTTATCCTTTTTTAATTTTTAATTTTTAATTTTTAATTTTTTCTAGTTGTTTTAATCTATATTAGCTTATTTTTAATTTTTTTAAAAGTAATAGCAAAAGTTGCTTTGTCGTTTCAATTTTGACTTTTTTTTTTTTTTTGAAATCTAGTCTATGTTTGGAGCAACTTCAGAAAGAGAATAATTTTGAAAAACAGAAAAAAAAAAACTTTGAAAAGCAAATCCTACTTCTGTTTTTTAAGAGAGAGAGCACAAATCCCTAAACAGGCTTAATAAACCCCCAAACTAAGACCTCTCCTCCGCCCACCACACTCCGTCTCCGATGGCGCATCTCTTTCTTTCCTTTGTTGCCACTCCATAGCCAAACCCCATCATCTCCGCTCCTCACAGCTCCTCCTCTCCTCCTTTGATCAAAACCCTCTCCTATCGCAGCTCAAAGAAGAAGAAGCAGCCACCGAACCTCAACACCCCATCTCCTTCCCACCATGAAGAGACGAGTATTCCTCCCACCAGTGGGCCATCTGCCAGGATGCGAGGTTCCTCAAGGACGTCGCCCCCACTATCTCCTCCGTTTCCTTCCTCTCTCGCATCGCCCCGCTCCCCGATGACAGGGCGGATGCGACGGTGATCCATGTTAGTTAGAAGGTGATCCATCAAATTCAAAGGTAGGCATCACATCACTACCACTTTTGTCTATATGGTGCTTGTTTATGATCGGGTGATTATGATGGGTTACATCTTATTATGCAGATATTGTAAATGTGCGTGTTTATGATCGTATGATTATGATGGGTTACATCTCAATATGGGGATGAGAAATAGGAAGAATCAACATGGTGGACACACATTGTATAATATTCACTAACCAGAAATTGTAAATAAATGCAAAAAATAGAAAATTGTTTATTGTTTCAAGGTCGCCAGTTTTCTTATTATTGCCAGTTTTCTTATTATATTTGTTGTACATCTTCCCAACCTGGAGAATCTAATAGACGAAGTTTCATGTTCTTTATGTACATTTTTCCTACTCTTTCCTTTTTCTGATTGAATACAAATACAAAGTATCTATAGTTCCTTCTGAGATTGTTAAGTTAAATTTTAGTTTATATCGTATTTGAATATTGCATTTATGTCATTAGCTTGATATAGGTTTTATTGAAACTTGTTCCTTCTTGTAGAGTAAGCTCTCGAGAAGCATTGAAACGGCAAATTTTCGGCTGATTGTGGTATGAATGCACATTTAAGTTTATGAATGGATTGTGTTCACAGAGATGTTGCCCATTGTATGATACCTGCTACCTGTTATGACTCCAAACTTTACATGAGAGTCTCCTAATCGTCGTGTATACTTAAATGAATACTTACCGCCTAATGTTAGTTGCTGCCAAGTTAGAAACAGATTGGAGACTTTTGATTAGCAAGAAGAGGGCGAGTTTTTTCCAACCATGGAGTTGCAGGTGTTTGCTTGAGTACGGACTTATATGCTTATGTCTTCAGCACTCCTTGTATCCAACTCCACATTAACTAAAAACAAAGGCAAGTATTTTCTTCGAGTTTAATGGAGTCCCAAGTCTACCTAATATTGATATGGAAAACTCTAAATGGACCGCTGGAGGGGGATCGCGGCTGTGCCCGCGCCGACGTGTCACCCTCCCCTTCCACCCCCCCCGCTAGCTTGGGGCCCACCCCCAAAAAATCTGGCCAATGACGACCCGACACCTGGTATGCGGGCCAAGACCGCGGGTTACAAACCACGGTCCATGTAGCATCTCTCTATTGATATACATGTTTAGTAGAGGGAGAAGAGACTGAGACTTATGTGATGTGCCTGGGACGAAAGCCAACGGCTCTCAAAAAGACTTCTGGTCGTAGCAGTACAATGATATCAATCAATTCCATTGTAGTAACAGTACAATGAATGAAAAATTCACCAAAGTCAGTGAGACGTTGGATCTTCCACAATACTTGCAACTTGTTTGGTTTGTGGAAAAGAAAAGGAGAGAAAATCAATTCTTTACTCTTTTCATGTACATAAGAAAATTGTAATTCTCATCAATTTTTTTGGATATTTGAAAATGCCATGAATATATTCAGAATACACCTTTGAGCATGGATATATTTCTATTTTTCTTTCCTTTGGGAACTATTTTTCTTTCATGCCTGTGTTTCCTTTGGCAACAGTAAATAAAATATATCCCTTTCTCAAGTCCTGATTTTCCAGACTAAACCAAACGTGGCCTTACTGTAGCCAACAAAATCATCAATCCCAATGCATCATGTTTATAGTGTGCCAAGTTCTGATTGCAACATCTCACCAAATCTATACACACGTATCTAGCTCAACCACTAAACTTGGCTTTGAGTTTGTAGATGATTGTTTAAGCCTTATATTAGTATTGGCAAGGTGCATATGAGTAATAAGAAGGTTGAGATAACTACATATAGACTCCTCAAATTTATGACCCATGAAGCCCAGTCACTATGTGGTGTCGTGTCGTGTTGTGCTGGGGTACTGAAAATCCAAGACTCGTCAAAATAAATACCATCACCATGTACTTATCACCGTATTTTTGTACCATATTGTGTCAGCATTGTCCATGTAAGATATACTAGTCAATATAATGTCAAGTTACTTATTGTCAGCAAGTAACCTTGCAAGTTTACTGTACATATATAATCTTTAAGAGCAATGACAATGTGGAGAAGAGTTATCAATTTCTATAATTAGGTCAAAAAATTTAGAGGAACTCATGAGTTCTTAATTTTTAAATTTCGGTCTTGAAAAGCTGTTGTATTGATTACATGAGCTGGTCTCTTCATTTTTTCTTTTTCAAGGAATTAAATATAAAAACAAGAACACTTTCAATATTAGTGAAGTACCTCACATCTAGGAGAGTCACATTTCACTTAATCATCATATGAGAAATTGTTTATGACATATATATTAAACATAATTTTGTTAATCTAAAGATAAATTAGTGGTATCTTTGTACAATATTTTGCTTTGGTTTAATTACATAACTTAGTTTTTCATGGACATCTGGTACTTTAAAGCATTTGCTAACCACATTGTGAAGATTTTACGAAGGGAGGCAAGACAGATCGTCAGGACCACCCCCGGATACTTTGACTTCCGGAAGGAGGATAAGCTAACGTGTTGTATATATTAAAGCATTTTCAAAATAGTCTTGTATAATTTTTCTTAAAGGTGTTGCCCTTGTTTTTTGAAAGGTTATAATGTTTTAAATGACTTATTACAGTTCCCCACTCACATGCCCTTCTTCAGGTAATTGGAAATAGAAAAGGGACCCACTGATTTGGACACTTTGAAGCTCCACTGGATAAAGCTTATATTAATGTTGTACTGGTACTAGCCATCTTGAATATCTTTGTTTCTTTTTTATTCGTTGCTATACTTTATCCTAAACTTTCATGGTGAGAGTTGCAATTCACATGTTCTTACATCTCTGTTATTAATGAACAGGTACCAAAATACATCACTATGTGTGCATTTTTACATCTCTAATGGACAGGTACCAAAATACTATTAATATGAACATTTACCAAAATGCTAAGTTTGTATATTACATCTATAATATTATGAACAAGTACCAAAGGCTGTACATGACCATGGTCGACTGCTAGCAGAAGCAGCCATTGTTGACGGTGTGCATGCAGCCATTGACGAATCATGCCAATAAGTTCCATGTCAAATGGGGCCAGAAGTAGTGGCCATGGCGGTTGCTGCACATGCTATTGGCCAATGAAGTTTTATCACATAAGGTAGGTTCTCTACTTCGCCTTCCATGTTATTTTTACTTTAGGGATTTCCTTGTCCGTGTTAATTCTTCCACTTATAATAGTGCTTACAACGTAAAAGTGTGAAAAAATTGGGTGTCAGGTATAGAATGTCAGTTATTGGTAAGAAAACATAATTTGACATGGCAAAAGTATGATTCGAATGTGATGTTTGTATTCTTACAGTGTAACTTAGCTATACAATTTCAAGTTGAATCAGGTTATATTTGGTTGTTATTCATTGGAATCCCAGACTTGATAGTATCAACTCATGAAATAGAGATGGACTTGCATTACCAATTAAATGTATTTTATTGGCATTCTGCAATTCATTGAGTTTCAGCTCTTTCTTTGTTTATTATGTTAATATTTTTAGTTCACGATACATGCACTTTTGAGTTTAAAAGGTGAATTACATTGGTCGATGATATTCTTGTTATTGATTTGTTCATATCCTTGCTCCCATACATATGGAACTATAGTCTAGGGAATATGTTGTACGGACACGAATATTACATGGAAAAATGCTCAATCAAAGCCTTAGTGTATTTTGGAATGTCTGTGGAAAGCCAATACATGTTTGTGGGGTGTCCGTAAAAAGCCAATAAAAGCAACTAGCTCACTCCACAGACATTTATGCTCTTTCTCATGGAGGTATAGATGCATTCTAGTACCAAATAAGATGGTGGAAGAAGATTTAGTCCTAGTCTCTAGGGTTAACTGATGCAACAGTCTAGAGAGGGACAAATATTGACAAAATTTTTGCCTCACTTTATTGTTGATATTATAGTTACTACTACTTTATGCTATGAATTGCGTCTGGAGATGTTAGGTGCCTTTAACCTTGATATGAAATCAACTTTCCTGTATGAGCCCTTCAACCATATTCAAATTAGTGGTCTAATATTTTTTTGTTTTCATTTCTTGCTTTTAAGTTTTGGCTTGCTCAAAGGGGATGAGGGAGAAAAGCCTAACATGCAAAATTAACATAATGTTTGATTTTGTGTTTATTTTGTAGTTTGCTGGAAGAAAGGATTAATTCATCAAAGAAATTGACGAAATGAGAAGAGAGCTGGCCAAATTTATCCTGGATAATGTTGATGAAGACTGTAAAAAAAATAATGCAATAAGGAAATATTTGAAGTATTAATAATTTATGTTTTGAAGTATGTGGGAATGAATTGTAATATTATTTTAGTTCAATGTTGGCACTTTGAATAATTATGAAATAAAATTTTGTTGTTGGTGTTACATATTACATTTCTTCATATTTGTTTTTCTTCAATGGGATATTGTATACAGAATACAAATTATACAATACAGATAATGGGTACTATAAAATAATGATGAATATCTAATGACGCATAAAAATTATCTTTTATAGATAAAGATGATACACATAAGTCATCTTATATAAATAAAGATGACGTGTTTTGAGCCATCATTGGTGTCTTACAATAAAAGTCATCTTTTGTCAATACATATGACACATAGAAGTCCTCTTTTGTAAATAACAATGATACATATAAGTCATCTTTTAAAAATACAATGACGTGCGTTGAGTTATCATTGTTTTTATATATGATAAAAGTCATCTTTTATAAATAATGATGACGCATAAAAGTCATCTTTTTATATAAAACGATGACATGTGTAAGATGTCATTGTTGTCTCACGACAAAAGTCATTTTTTGTAAATAAAGATGACATATAGAAGTCATCTTTTATAAATAAAGATGACGCACACAAGTTATCTTTTATTGATAAAGATGACGTGCATCAAGCTGTCATTGTTTTCTCATGATAAAGATGACGGTAACGTAGATGACGGCCAAATAAATGTCATCAATTACTATTTTTGGCCGTCATTGTTAACCATTTTTGTAGTAGTGTTTTGTTTGTTACAACATCTTTTGCTGCCATCGCTTGAAGTCAGTTCCATTGAACTTTTTCTGCCTTTTCCTTTGTCCGATATGGATAGGAGCAGAAGTTATCATCAAAGTATTCTCAACTGCAGCCATTTTTGTCTGTTACAGTATAGTAGTACAGACCAGTGAGTGAAAAGAAACAATAAATTTTAGAATTAAGAAATGTTGTGTTATGTTCTATTTAGGAGAACAAATCAAAACCACTTTAAAAGTCAGAAATAATATGTTGTAGAAAATAAATTACAACATAACGAATAATAAGAAGTGATTATTTGACACCAGTACAACTTTGTTTATGTTCCAATTCTAAAATGAATACAACAGAATATAACCGATTGAAAAAAAAAAATTCTCTTGCAAAGTGAGCACGACCAAACAAAAGGACCAATGGTCACTTCAGAGTTGCATTTAGTGTCTTACTTTGCAACAACATATGCAAAACTTAATGGTTGCCATCAAAGAGATGCAACCGGTTCATGACTGAATGAGCGAACATGTGCAAACCAAAAGGAGTGATCAGAAACCAGTCTACAATACAAATTTTTTTTTTTGAAATCCCACGCACACACACAATACAAATCGTCTGATATTACTTTTGTCTCAACAGTAAAATTTTATGCTAGAGACAGCCATTAGAGTCATTTGTTTCTGAATCAGAGACATTCATCCAAAGTTAAAAACTGAGTGACAGGATAAAACTTGTACGAACAAAACTCTTGGGTGTCGATGTGGACCATCGTTTTACCATTTGTGCCTATTGTCGTATCTCCTTTCTGGTCATAACTATGGGCTTGTCTGTACCTAAACTCTAGGAGAGGAATTAATTCATACTGTTATCCTCTTAATTCTTCCTCAGATTTGATTGGAAGAAGTGCAAGGCTTTAAAGGGGCAAAGGGAATGCTATTGTTTTTCTAGTGAAAAAAAAAATATAAGCCTGAAAAGGAGCATATTTACTTTACCCAATAAATATAAATCAGTATGGTTCCCGTTTTTCAGTGAGAAGTATATGTCTCAGGCATATATTGTCATGTTTCAGAAACTTACAGATTGAATGCTTCATACAAATGGACTATAATTAGAATGAACTCTCAAGCAAAACAATGTTTAAGCAGCTCTAAGATGGCATCACTTCACTCCTATCATCAGTATTATAGGTAGATGAGTGCCATCAAACTTGAATTATGGGCCTCAGAAACAAGAATTCCGTCTCTACTGTACTTTATAGTGCCCCACATTCCAAATCAAGAATAACAATAGAAGTTGAACAAGTATTAGTGGGATTATAAACCAAGCCAAAGGACTATGAACCAAGTACAGTAAATATCAAACCAGAGGACAATTACACTATGAAACTGTAATGTAATTGATGTTCTGTTTGACTCCAAAAACAGAGTAGAAAAGAAATTATTGTCTTAAGATTGTTATCATAAATAGTTCCAACTCTGTATTCTGAAATTAAAATGTAAACAAAATAAATAAATGATACCGATGCTTGAACTTGGTTCAATGTCCTTAAGACAGTATTCATCCCGCACTGGTGTTTACGGTTTTAATGGCGATTTGTCTCCCAGGTACAACGGTTCTTTTCCTTCGGTAGCAGCATTTCACACCACAGGAACTCGACGAAGCAATGTTGCTAGTGTTAGGAATTTGTTGTGCCCTGTCGATTCATGAGATGAAGAACATAAATTAAATTGATTGCGGAAGCGTACCTGAATTCATTGTCTTTGCTTGACGGATCTTAAAGCAGACGTTTTTTTTTTTTTTTTTGGGATTTGATCTTCCAACCCGCTACGGCCCTTAATAATAAAGATTAAATCTTTATTCCTCTCTTTGTTGATGGAGATACATAAGAGAATAGAGAAACCCTCTCTTTGGTGGCCGTATGAGTTGGGGACCATAACCCTAATGAATACACATATATATAGATATGTGTGTTGTGATATTTCTAATTTGGCCCCTCATCAAATTAGAATTATCTCCGGTATCTACACATTAATTCCATGACAATTATACCCTTAAGCCAATTTCCATATAGACCACTTTAATTTGGCTTAATTATTTAGATAGCCCAAACACAATTAATTTTACATGTGTGGCCCCATAATTATTGAATAATTCCAACAATCTCCCACTGGGCCACATATGTAACCTTATAATTGTGTTAACCTTAGTGAGCTCATAAATCGCTATCTTAATCCTTAGGGTATATCCGGTCAATCTCGTCCATTAACCATATCAACATAGGATCAAAGCGGCATTCGTCACATATAGCGTAACTAAACCATCAATGGTCACATATACCAATATAGCTAAACGACATAGATCAATCATGGATGCGTAGCATTAAAATTACACGCAATGTGATCAATACATGTCTATTTCCAACTGGTCCTCCTTAACTTTAATGAGATCAATACTTTAACATAATGAAAACAGAATGAACTGAATTTCCATATATCTGATCAGATAAATATCCAAAATACTTTAATACATAAATGTTGTTGACACAAAGTCACAGTCAACCAAATATTGACTACATTGACTAAATAATATCTGTATAAATTCAATACGACACACGACGTCTGCATTCAGTTCAGGACAGACAACAGCTCAGTTTCCGACTCTCAGTGTATTTTCGAGTCTGTACTTTTACATTTTATTGAGTCTAGAAGTATGTACTCTGAGTTATGCTGAGCTCTTGGAACTTAGTCTATAAGCCTACCCAAAATCCCAAGCTCCACCAAAACAAAAATTGCCCACAAGTCCCACTTAGAACCACTCTGTGCTCTGGAGACAGAGTTCGGGCCGAACTCTGCCTCCACACAGAGTTCGGGCCGAACTCTGTCCCCTAGAAATCAGGAACCCTAATTTTAGGGTTAGCTGGTTGCTAGCTGTCCAACGGCCAAATTTTTGAATTTTCCTACCCGAATTCTGGCCGAATTCTGCCTCTAAAAACACTATAAATAGGGCATGAATTCTCTCTTTTTAACTCACTCAATCTTCTCTTCTCTTCTCTCCTACAAGCTCAATAAGCCATACCCTTCCTATCTACTAGCCACAAGCCTCCTAAGTCTCGAGTGCTCAGCATCTCTCAGTTAGGATTCTTGTGCAAGAGTGAAGAAGTCGCTTGGACAATTCCAAGCAATCGCCACTGCGATTCTCTGTAAGAAGTTGACGTGCTCTTCTGAAGTAAAGGCACGGGTTGTAAGCTACTATTTCACAAATAGTAGATTTAATCCTGAGCTAGAGTTCTCAGGCCTGGACTAGTCCTCCACGAGGGAAACCAGGTTAAAATCGCTGTGTTTGCGTATGCTCTTCTGCTCTTCATTTATTTTCCGCACTTTACTCTGATTATTTATTGTTGGTGAAAGAGTTATTTTTAATTGGCTATTTTTTCTATATAAACTCTATTCACCCCCCTCTAGAGTTGCCAAACTGTTCTTCAATTGGTATCAGAGCTCTGTTCTCTTTATAAGGACTAACATCCTAAGAGCTGATCCATGGCAACCACACAATCCTTGATCTCCAATCATGGTGAAGGTCAGTCCACTCATAGGCCTTCCCTATTTGATGGGACTAACTATACATATTGGAAAACAAGGATGAGTTTTTATCTGAAGTCTCTAGACTTTGACCTGTGGACTGTCGTAACTGACGGTTACAAAAAGCCCGCCAGAATAGTCGTCGATGGTGACCTCATTGAGAAACCACACGACAAATATTCTGTCGATGAGAAGAAACAGGCAAGTCTAGATGCTAGGGCTATTAATGCTTTATTCTGTGCTATAGACAGGAACGAGTTTAACAGGGTCTCTACATGCACCACTGCTCATGAAGTATGGAGACTTCTAGAAGTGACGCATGAAGGAACCACTCAAGTCAAGGAATCGAAGATAAGCCGTCTCACTCAAGAATATGAAGCCTTCAAGATGAAGCCAAATGAGACGATCACTCAAATGTTTACAAGATTCCTCGACATCATCAACCCGTTATCCTCGCTTGGTAAGCAGTATTCAAACCATGAGAAGATCCGCAAGCTACTCAGAGGGTTACCAAAGATTTGGAACCCTAAGGTGACAGCCATCATAGAAGGGAACGATCTCACAACTATGTCTATGGAGACCTTGATGGGCAAGCTCATGACTCACGAGCTTGACCTCAAGGACTTCGAAGAGCCTGCTCCGAAGACCAGGGAGATCGCACTCAAAGTTCATCGACGAAAGGTTGATCACGATGAGACCGAAGACGACAACTCAGATGATGAAGACCAAGCTCTCATGGTTCGTAACTTCAAGAAATTCCTTCGCTTCAATCAAAGAAAGAAGGAGCCACAAGAAGACGATGAAGAAGAGCCAACCTGCTATGGCTGCAAAAAGACTGGACATGTCCGAAGAGACTGTCCATTCTTAAAGAAGAGCAACCGCTATGAGAAGCCCTACAAGAAGAACTCATCAAAAAGGTATGCCAACACAAGCATTTGGCATGAAAGCGAAGCAAGTGACTCCGAGGAAGAAAAGAACTCTCCTCAAGACAAAGCAAATGTGTGCTTAATGGCAACCTCTACCAAGGTATCAAACGAAACTTTAGATGACTTCTCTTTTGATGAACTTGGCGATGCCTTCACTGATTTACTTGATGATCACAAAAAGGTCATCGGTAAATACAAGCATGCCAAGGACAAAATTAAAAGTCTAGAAGATGAGATACAAAGAATTTCTTTACTTCTTGATAATGTTAGAAACACATCACCCACTAATGACACTGATGAAGTATCCAAGCTTAAATTAAGCTTACATGATGCTGAAGCACGTATTGAGCAACAAACTCAAAAAATCACTACTCTCAACACGTTGCTTGCTGAAGAAAAGAGTAGGCACAAGATTTCCATGACTAAGATTTATGGCTTAAATATTAAGATTGATGAACTGCAAGCTATGTCTAAAAGATTAGAAACCAAATTGGGTAAACAGGTTGTTCAACCTCAAACCCAATCACATGGGCACAACACCACTCATGCTAGTCAACCACGTCATTCTCATGCAGCACATAACCATGCATTTATATACACAAACTTTCACAAACCACGTGCACGTAAGAATACTTCTCATACTCATCATACTGCACAAAGACACAATCAATATCACTCTCATCATACTATGACACATCAACATACCATGCCACGTAGACAAAATCATCATAGGCAAAATCATCATGTTATGCCACAACATTACACTATGCCATATAGACAATTTCAGTATGCCACTCCTCACAGTCAATATTATCATGCTATGCCACACAGACATCATCATCATGCCACTCACTCTATGCATAGTCATCATTACCATGCTAACTCTCCATATCATCCTCATCCTGTTGCTCATAGATATCATTCTCATGCTCCCAGTATAAATAAAAATGCTATCTGTACTTACTGTGGAACACATGGACACATCTCACCATAATGTAGAGTTAGAAGACTGGTAGACAAGAAAATATATGCTTGGTTTCCAAAAACTAACTTTTCAGGACCCTCAAGAAAATGGGTACCAAAGGTCACATCTACTCGTGATGTAGGTGGACCTTCCCTCCTCAACTGAGAGTAAGTGGATTCTCGATAGTGGATGCTCGCGACATATGACGGGAGACGCAAATCTTTTTGCATCACTATCGATGAAAAGAGAAGGATACGTATCCTTCGGTAACAATCTCAAAGGGCACATAATAGGTAACGGTATCATTGGTCATCCTCCTTCTCCTGTTATAAAGGATGTCTGCCTAGTGACCGAGTTAAAGCATAACCTGCTCAGCATTAGCCATCTTGCTGATCATGGATATGATATTAACTTTGGACAAAACCATTGCTATATCTACGATAGGTCAACAGGAGACATTGCTTTTGAAGGGAAAAGAGAGGACAACATCTATATTTTCTATCTCTCTATAAATACTAACCATGCAGGTAGATGTTTATATGCCCACAAAGACGAACGACTGCTTTGGCACCAGCGTCTTGGTCATGCCAACATGGATGCTATATCCAGGCTTTCTACCAAGAAGCTAGTAAGAGGATTGCCTGACATCACATTCAAAAAGGACACGGTATGTGCCGAATGTGAACTAAACAAGGCAACTAAATCCTCATTTCATTCCATCAACTCTGTAAGTACTACTAGACCCTTGCAATTACTTCATATGGATTTATTTGGTCCTAGTAGAATAGCTAGCCTTGGTGGCAAACTTTATGCATTTGTTGTTGTTGATGATTTTTCGAGATTTACTTGGGTTTTCTTTCTCGCTAATAAGAGCGATGCTATTTCTGTTTTCAAAGTTTTTATAAATAAAGTTCAAAACGAAAAAGGCTACATGATTACTCGAATCCGAAGTGATCATGGAGGCGAATTCGTAAATTCAGATTTTGAAAGTTTTTGTAATGCAAATGGTTTTGATCATGAATTTTCTTGTCCTAGAACTCCTCAACAAAATGGTGTTGTGGAGCGGAAGAATAGGACTCTTGGCGATATGGCTAGAGTCATGTTGAATAAATTTTCTCTTCCGAAATATTTTTGGGCAGAGGCTGTAAGTACAGCATGCCACATTTTGAATAGGGTGCTTATTCGTCCCATTACGAAGAAAACACCCTATGAGCTTTGGTTTGGGAGAACCCCCAATGTTTCGTATTTTAAAATTTTTGGTTGTAGATGTTTTATCCTTAACACCAAAGACAACTTAGGCAAATTTGATGCCAAAGCTGACGATGGTATCTTTCTTCGTTATGCCGCCAAGAGTAAGGGATATAGAGTTTTCAACAAACGCTTACTTATTGTGGAGGAGTCAACTAATGTGACTTTTGATGAAGATAACAGTGCAGTAAGCGCTCTTGATGATGATGTTGAGCCATCAATTTCTACTCCAATGAACACTTCAACTGAAACTAATTCTCTGGAGGGTTTGCCTAAGAAATTCTCTTTCAAACCTTCTCATCCAGAAAATTTAGTTATAGGAGAAGTTTCACGTGGAGTAACTACTAGATCATCATTAAGAGACTCCGTTGCTAGCACTGCCTTCATTTCACAAGTAGAGCCTAAAAACATTTCTGAAGCTTTTAATGATGAATTTTGGATTTCTGCTATGCAAGAAGAACTCAACCAATTTGAGAGGAGCCAAGTATGGGAACTAGTTCCTAGACCGGCTAATCACTCAATAATTGGTACCAAATGGGTGTTTAGAAACAAAGTAAATGAAGATGGTTCAGTCACTCGTAACAAAGCCCGTCTAGTAGCTCAAGGATACAATCAAGAGGAAGGTATCGACTACGATGAGACATATGCTCCTGTTGCTAGACTAGAATTCATTCGGATGCTTTGTGCTTTTGCCAATCATCAGAACTTTAAATTATTTCAAATGGATGTTAAAAGTGCTTTCTTGAATGGCTTTATTAAGGAGGAGTTTATGTCAAACAACCCCCTGGCTTTGAAAATCACAAATTTTCCGACCACGTGTTCAAGCTGAAGAAAGCGCTTTATGGCCTTAAACAAGCCCCCAGAGCTTGGTATGAAAGGCTAAGCAGTTTCTTGCTTGAGAAAGGTTTTTCAAAAGGGAAAATTGACACTACACTGTTTATCAAATCTTTCAAAGACACCATTCTATTAATTCAGATTTATGTTGATGATATTATTTTTGGGTCTACTGATGAAACTCTTTGTCAAGAATTTGCCAAGTGTATGCAGACGGAATTTGAGATGAGCTTGATGGGAGAGCTCAACTATTTTTTTGGTCTGCAAGTAAAACAACTGGCTAATGGAACTTTCATCTGCCAATCAAAGTACACCAAGGACATGCTGAAGAAGTTCGATCTTGACAACATCAAACCAATCAGCACGCCAATGGCTACTTCAACCAAACTCGAACCAGATGAGAGTGGCAAACCTGTTGATCAACGTAAGTATCGAGGTATGATAGGCAGCTTACTTTATTTAACTGCTAGTCGTCCCGATATCATGTTCAGTGTTTGCCTATGTGCTAGATATCAAGCTAATCCTAAGGAATCACACATGATCGCGGTTAAGCGTATCTTTAGATACCTTAAGGGTACGGTTACAGTGGGCCTATGGTATCCCAAGTCAACATCATTTGATCTTATTGGTTACTCCGATGCTGACTTCGCTGGATGCAAGGTCGACCGTAAAAGTACGAGCGGTACGTGTCATTTATTAGGAAAAGCTTTAGTCTCCTGGTTTAGCAAGAAGCAGAACTCTGTTGCACTATCCACAACAGAAGCTGAATACATAGCAGCTGGGCGTTGTTGTGCACAAATTCTATGGATGAAGCAAACCCTTGAAGACTATAAGTTATCTTTCATGCATATTCCTATATTCTGTGACAATACTAGTGCAATCAATTTGACTAAGAACCCTGTCTGCCACTCACGCACTAAATACATTGAAATCAGACACCACTTTTTGCGTGATCATCAGCAAAATGGCACGATTAACTTAGAATTTATTGACACTGATCATCAGCTGGCAGATTTCTTTACTAAGCCACTATCCGAAGAGCGCTTCAATTTTCTTTGTCGTGAACTTAGAATTTTAGATGAAGCAGTTATAAATTGAAACTCACCTGCGTAAATATCGAGTATATTGTGATTCTTTTACGAAGAATTTGGTATGGGTACAAGCCGAAAGGGTCCTTCTGACAACAAGACGTAAAAGCCTAAGCGACACGGTGCACTAGTCCTCAGGACTACCGCTAGCTGGGATCCGGCCCCTGCAGCTAACCCATGGCAAATTTGGACTATTGAACCACAGTATATGTCCTTATTTATTATATGGCTCGTTTTCGATTTAATATTGCCTAATTGATATTTTCTAAAGTTCATTCTGTTTTCTGAGTACCTCTCTATCTATTTTTTTATTCAACACTCTTTGTTGTCCTCAACTATCTTTTGTTTAACTCTTAAACATTTTTTTCATGTTCTTTGCCTGTTTTCAGTTCTGGACCATTGATCCAGAACTCGGGCCGAACTCTGCCCCTATCAGAGTTCGGGCCGAGTTCGGTTCTTAGGTTCCAGGGTCGGGATCTGGCTCTGCCGTTGGATCAATTCTAATCCAATGGTCAATATTTCACTCGACCAAAGACCAAGCCCTACTTTATTTCGGGATTCCCTCTCTTTCCTCCCATATTTCCTTCTTCTCCACCTCTTCCATCTTCTTCCTTCCAAACCCTAACCCTAGTTCTTGATATAGAGGGCTCTATTTCTTCTCAAAATCAAGGGAAAGGGGTTTTTCAATATTCTCTTCAACTGTTTGGTATTCTTTTCAGGTATATCTCTCTTTTTCTATCATTTCCAAGTTCTCCTCTTTTATTTCAAATGGCATCTCGCTTGTCCAAACGAGGGAGAAGGACTCGACATGAGGGTGCTTCCTCTTCGGTTCCTCCTCCTCCGATTGAACAAGTAGTTGAACAACACCCCATTCATCCGTTGTTCAATCCGCCGCGTCCCGATGACCCTAACACTTACGACGACCGTTTATTTGTATCGCTAGAAGCCTCTAATGAATGGTTTAGCAATTTTAGAACTCGTCCGGTGTTTGGGGGCCATCCCATAAATTTCACTATATTTTCACAATATGAGTCATTATTCCGTGATCTTTGTTTGGATGAACTTGTTGCTTCAAATTCTGTCATCTACCATAGTGCAATTCAAATGTTTTACTGCAATTTGACTCACGATGCAACCCACATCTATTCTCGGGTTGCTGGCATTACCATTGCCTTTAATGATTCTGAGTTGGGAGATTTTCTTGCTCTTCCGGATCTTGATGTGTGGAACAAGCTTGTGGAGGCACGTCAACTTCAATTTGTTGGCGACACTTCCCTTGAAGGATTCAAGGAGGATTTATGTGCTCCTAACGTAAGTCCTCGCAAACTAAAGGCCAAGCATCTCACCCCCTACTTTTATGAACTTCATCGCATCGTGTTCAATACTATCTTGCCCAAGGCTGGCTCAACAGATGAAGTCACTTATCTTGAGATCTCCGCCTTATATCATCTCCACTATCGTATTCCATTCAACTTTCCACGGACTATGATGGATTGGATGATCAACTGTCGGAAGAAACCAAGAGCTTTGGTTTATCCTCTCTATCTTCCTTTAGTTTTTCGTGCTTTCATCATTCCTATCCATGATTGTCCGTTCCTGCCTGCACCTGCCTTTCTATCCAAAGCACGACGCCTTCAGCCTGTCGCTGCTTCTGAGTCATCTGAGCATTCTGCTGATGAGGAGCCTGACGCCCCTCCTTTTGGTCAGGATGCACCTCCTCCTCCTGCCACTCTTGAGTCTCTTCAGACTATGCTTCGCGATCGCTTTGCTGTTGAGGATGATCGCTGGACGCAGCAGGATTACCGTACCACCTTGCAGATCAGTGCCCTTGGGAACTCTCTGCATGATATGCGGTATTCACTTGCTCGTCATCCTGATCTGCATGTGCCTATTGAGCGGGATCCAGATCGTGCGGGTCATCGTATAGACGATCCGTGGGTCATGAGGTATATGGATCCTGATGATGCTTTTGTGGACCCTCGTCGCTCATTCCCTGGTCCTTCAAATGTTCCAGGACCTTCTCGTGCTCCATGATGGAGATTGGCTTGATATGCTGCTGCCACTGCTGATGGTCTTAGTTGCCTTTTGATTTTAGTTATTTCAGTTTGTTATGGATTTATGTACTGGATTTCTGTCTTCACACCCTGATGATGTGCTTGACATTCTGGTTGGTGGATAACATTTTATGCTATTTTTCGTAGTTTTACTTTATGTCAGTGACTTGTTTTATTAGTATTATACTGTTTCTTCTCTGCTTGGTGTGGTTGGATTACTTTTCATTGTCTATACTGCTATTTCCATGCTTTTCCTTATGCAGTCTATATGATCCTTTATATTGCTAACTGCCAAAAGGGGGAGAAATATGTATATTTCAAATGTATATCTGTCTGTGCTTGTGTTTGCTTTTGGGAAAATATTTTTATCAGGCCACAGGTTCTATGCATTATTTACGGGGGAGAGCTATTGATTCTAGCTCGGCACCGTTCACTGATTACGGGGGAGCTATCTTATTCTAGCTCGGCATTGTTTATGGGGGAGCTGTGTTTTAACCAACTGTGTCCAGGTATGAATATTGAAATATACATTTATTATTTTGTCAATTATCAATATGGGGGAGATTGTTGACACAAAGTCACAGTCAACCAAATATTGACTACATTGACTAAATAATATCTGTATAAATTCAATATGACACACGACGTCTGCATTCAGTTCAGGACAGACAACAGCTCAGTTTTCGACTCTCAGTGTATTTTCGAGTCTGTACTTTTACATTTTATTGAGTCTAGAAGTATGTACTCTGAGTTATGCTGAGCTCTTGGAACTTAGTCTATAAGCCTACTCAAAATCCCAAGCTCCACCAAAACAAAAATTGCCCACAAGTCCCACTTAGAACCACTCTGTGCTCTGGAGACAGAGTTCGGGCCGAACTCTGCCTCCACACAGAGTTCGGGCCGAACTCTGTCCCCTAGAAATCAGGAACCCTAATTTTAGGGTTAGCTGGTTGCTAGCTGTCCAACGGCCAAATTTTTGAATTTTCCTACCCGAATTCTGGCCGAATTCTGCCTCTAAAAACACTATAAATAGGGCATAAATTCTCTCTTTTTAACTCACTCAATCTTCTCTTCTCTTCTCTCCTACAAGCTCAATAAGCCATACCCTTCCTATCTACTAGCCACAAGCCTCCTAAGTCTCGAGTGCTCAGCATCTCTCAGTTAGGATTCTTGTGCAAGAGTGAAGAAGTCGCTTGGACAATTCCAAGCAATCGCCACTGCGATTCTCTGTAAGAAGTTGACGTGCTCTTCTGAAGTAAAGGCACGGGTTGTAAGCTACTATTTCACAAATAGTGGATTTAATCCTGAGCTAGAGTTCTCAGGCCTGGACTAGTCCTCCACGAGGGAAACCAGGTTAAAATCGCTGTGTTTGCGTATGCTCTTCTGCTCTTCATTTATTTTCTGCACTTTACTCTGATTATTTATTGTTGGTGAAAGAGTTATTTTTAATTGGCTATTTTTTCTATATAAACTCTATTCACCCCCCTCTAGAGTTGCCAAACTGTTCTTCAAATGTGTCCAAAACCAAATAGCACCCAAATACATAAAATACAAACTTCCACTATATTGCCATATTCTTAATTAACACCCATATGAGCAGTATGCTCATGAAAGACCCCGGGTGATAATGCTTTTGTGAGCGGATCCGCTAACATGGAGTTTGTCCTAATGTGCTATATGGACACTATAACCATTCTGAATTCTTACCTTCACAACTAGAAAATTTATGTCAATATCCTTATACAAGTTTCTGTTGTTTTTGGAATACATTACTGCTGATTTATTGTCACATCATAATTTAAGTGGTCTTTCAACACCGTACTGTAGGCGCAGCCTTGTGACAATTTTGCAACCATATTTCCTGAATAGATACCCCATAGCATGTTATAAACCTTGCTTTCATGGTGGAAGAAATTATGAGTGCATGTTTGACACTCACCCAAATATACCTCCATTAGTTAGCATAACCTGATGTGGATCTCCTGCTGTGTTGGCATCCAACAAAATCAGAGTCGGAATACCTTATGATCTCCAGAATTATCCGATCTCCTACAAAGAGCATATAATTTCATGTTCTCTATTAATTACTTAAGTAGTTTGGTTGCTATCCAATGATCCATCCATATTTGCTTAAATATCTGCCTAACATCCTAATATATACGCAATATCCTGACGCGTACATACTTGAGTATACATTAGACTCCCTACAACTCATTATGAAGGAAAAATCTATAGTATTTTCTTAATTTTAAGGCTAACCTTAGGGCACTTGTTTGAGACTGAATTTGTCTCCTTTAACGAGAGGTGTCACCTGGTTTGCATTAAATACTTCAATCAATATATAAAACCAGAAAATTATTTCTACTCCCACTGAACTTGTGATACACACAATCTTCAACAGTGTTCATCTCAAAACCAAACGAGATAGTCACTTGTTAAAACTCAAAGTGTCTTTGACGAGAAGCCTGCTTGAGTCCATAAATAGATTCTGTCAGTTTGCAAACCATATTCTTTGGATCTCCCGACACAAAGTTTTCTGGCTGCACCATATATTGTTCCGTCGATGTTACCATTGAGAAACACAATTTTGACATCCATTTGATGTAACTCAATATTAAAATGTACAACAAGTACTATGATTGGTTTAAAAGAGTCTTTCAAAGAAACCGAAGAGAAAGTCTCTTTAAAAAATAATCTCTTCCTCTTCTCTTGAGGTTGTTGAGTTTGTTTCTCAGAAACAATTACCTTATCTTGAATGGGGGGTGCCTTAATGTTGTCTTGTTGAGGTAGCTCAACATCGACTTATAGAGGTAATTCGACATTGTCTTATTGAGGCTCCGAATTCACTTCTTGATCAATGACAAGTGCAGAATCTTGCACATCGTCAAAAGTGATAGTAGGAATCGCAATCGATTCCTCCTCAAAAGACAATGTCATTGACTTTATTTCTCCCCCAAACTCAACATCCTCAAAAAAATATTACACTTCTCGTCTAAAAAAAATTCTTTATTTTTGTGTTTAGTACCACGTGGTTCCATATGCAAGATTTCTTTATAGGACGCAATAGTTTCAAGTGATAATAGCATGTCACGAACATTTAAAAAAATAAAATAATACCAACATTATTTTGAATTTAAAGATAGATCAAACTTTATTGTTCCCAAATGAACAATGATAAATAAGATTGTCAAACAAGAAAACTAAATTTCGTCTAAAAGACGGTACAATAAAAGCTTTAGATAAAATTGTCTATCAAATCCAATAATAACTAATATCCAAAATTTGTCCTATTGCATCCACTTCTACCGACTTGCGGTCTCCCACATAGATGTGTCTTTCACCATCAATTGGCTTTCGGTAGATCTGGCAACCCTTTCTTTACACGCCATGCGTGGTACTTTGTGCATTCCTTCTTTACGTGTCCCGACTTGCCACAAAAGAAACAACCATTAGCCTCAGTTTGTTGTTTCTTTTGCACTGGACCCTTAGTAGCTTCTGTATTCTTTCGCTTAGTGCCCTTATACTTGTCTTTAGGGGTGGTAGCCAAATTAGCACTTTCAGTTTTATCTTGCTTCAATCTCTCTTCTTCTTGTACACAGTACAAAATGAGCTCATTTAGAGTCCATTTTTCCTTTTGACAGTTGTAACTGACCTTGAACTGATTGTACTGTGTAGGAAGTGAGAGCAATACCAAATAAACGAGCAAGTCATCCGACAAGTCGAGCTTAAGTGCCTTAAGTTTTGAAGCAATATGAGACATCTCCATGATGTACTCCCTTATGTTACCTTTGCCTTTATACTTCATGGTAATCAAGCGCAACAAAAGTGTGCTTGTTTCGCCTTATCATTCTTTGCAAATCGCTTCTCGATTTCAGCAAGGAATTGTTTGGCATTAGTAATCTCATCAGATACTGCACCCCTGAATGCCTCTGGAATACCGCGCTTTATGATCATTAGACTCATGCGGTTTGAGCGTTCCCACTTCTCGAAGTTCGTTCTGTCACCAGATGAACTGTCATCCTTAGGAGTAGTGGGACGCTCAATCCTAAGTGCAAGGTCTAGATCCATGCAGCCGAGAACAATATATATGTTCTCTTTCCAGTCCTTGAAGTTTGTCCCGTTAAGCATTGGAATTGAGTTCAGATTAGCAGATATTGTAGCAACATTAGCTGAAAAGAGAACAAAAAATAAATAAATAAATATGCTCTAATTAATAACCAAAGAATAAAAGATAGTCAAACAAATTCAAATAATGGTGAACCCCATCTCAAGATACCTAGTGCATCATTAATATCAAGTCTTTGGACAGTGATATTAACTGCAAGTGGTACTCTTGGTGTAGTGATCAAATGTTGACAATAAGTCATGTCAAATAGTAAGCCTATCTTTGGATCGGGTTATTATTCACATGTAAACCGTATAATTGTCACACATTTATCACCACAAGTATGTGTGCAATTCGGCCAAGTATTAACCTTCCTTTGGGCCGGCTAATACCCGCATGAATGTACACACACAAACATCCGACATCCCTCATAGACTATCTACGCAAGAGAGGTCACTTTGTCGACATCTTGTTTCAATGAGTCTACTTAGAATATTGGACAACTATTGCTAGTCATAAAAGGCACCAAAAAAAATTGAATGTTGACTAAATTTTACAAAACTGAATCATGTCCAAAACTTTATATACATGCATATTCATAAGATTATTACTCAAATAAAGTAATCAAAAGCATAATCATGAATTTCAATTTGACAAAATTGGATATTATCAATATAACAAAATTCATGAAATAATCTACGGAGGATATGCATCCAAAAATAATATCAAATAATTCATAAGGATTACTTTAAATAGAATAATCTATAGAAGACCAAATATATATGCATCAACAGATTACATCAGATAATCTTTAAAGATTATACCAAAATTGGTCTACTGTATCAAAAGTATATGAATCTTGTGCATGATTTAAATCACAAATTAAATCACTTTAAATAAAAGAACATTCAAATATTCTTTTAATATAAAAAAACATGCATCATAAAAATTATATCAAAAGAACTAGAACCAAATCCTAGTTGTAGAGCCAAACAAGGCAAGGGACTCATGATTTCCTTTTATAATCCTCACTTTTTCTTAAACCCAAAATCCCTCGATCCAAGGAGGAGGGAAATAATCTACTAAGTCTAAACACAAGAAGAAATAGGAATATGACACCATATAAAGTTCTCGACTACAGCAAATATAGAGAAGTCCAAAGCAATGCAACTTCGATACCTATATTCCCACACTCACGTCCAAAATAATTCCATAAATAAGTCAAAATAATATATATATATATATATATATATATATATATATATATATATTTTATATATATATATATATATATATATATATATATATATATATATATATATATTCCATAAATAAGGTAAGAGGTCTCCTACTTCTTGATTACAGCAGCCAAACAAAGCAAGCTGAATATGATGTAGCTAAAACAAAGCAAGCAGACTCAAACACAAGAACATCTAAAACAAGTTAAATATGATGTAGCTAACTCAAAAGATCAAAGCAACAGAACTAAAAATTGAAGCTAGTGAGTACCTCAATAAAGAACAATATTAAAAAACTATAAGAAGAGCAACTTCAACACGCCCATACCAATTTAAGAAACTCATCAAGAAGAAATAGCTTCTCCAACCAAATCCTTTTAATGGAATCAAACAATTTTTGCTAAACCGAAATCTTAGTATGATTTAAATTAGGGAACCGAAACCTTAGTACATGCAAATCATCTAATTCCAACAAATAAATAAATAAATAAATAAATAAAACTCAATCGACGGATCATAAAACTTTGATCGAGCAATGGAAACCCCTAAATTAAATTAGATCAAACGATCTTGGGTTTCTGAACACCAATAAAAATTGAATCTGAAACTTCAAACTCATAAATCAAACAGGAAGGCTCTGATACCACTTGTTAGGAATTTGTTGTGCCCTGTCGATTCATGAGATGAAGAACATAAATTAAATTGATTGCGGAAGCGTACCTGAATCCATTGTCTTTGCTTGACGGATCTTGAAGCAGACGTTTTTTTTGTAGGATTTGATCTTCCAACCCGCTACGGCCCTTAATAATAAAGATTAAATCTTTATTTCTCTCTTTGTTGATGGGGGTACAGAAGAGAATAGAGAAACCATCTCTTTGGTGGCCGTATGAGTTGGGGACCATAACCCTAATGAATACACATATATATAGATATGTGTGTTGTGATATTTCTAATTTGGCCCCTCATCTAATTAGAATTATCTCCGGTATCTACACATTAATTCCATGACAATTATACCCTTAAGCCAATTTCCATATAGACCACTTTAATTTGGCTTAATTATTTAGATAGCCCAAACACAATTAATTTTACATGTGTGGCCCCATAATTATTGAATAATTCCAACAGCTAGTCCCTCTCTCTCTTAGACTTAATGCTAGATGGATGAATGTATTGAGTGATTGAATTATTCAAATACTTGTGCTTTTATAGAAATAAAGAGACACAATGGAAAGAAGACACCTTTCCAATAAACATATTCGTTGCACAAGATTCGTTGCACATTGGACACACCTTTCCAATAGACACCTATTGGAATTACAAAAATTAATTAAAACATTTTTAATTAATTTCTCAAGTCAATTATTCATTCATTTTTTCCAACAAATTAGTCATATGACAACTATTAGAGGGCAACCTAGAGATTTTGTACTAACCTAACCTAGGTATACATGGCCGTCCAAGAGAGGCTTCTCTCTTCATTCACTCCATTTTGCCATAGCCTCCATTTTTCCTAATTTGGCATTCTCCCCATTCCTCCATAAATTTCTTTCCAAATCCCACCATTCCTCCACCTATTCCTCTCATTTCCTACTCAAAGAAGAGTCTAGAAGGAGCTTGGAGCCTAGGAGCAAGGAGAGGAGTCCACTTGCTAGGAGCTATGTGTCTAAATCGTGTCCATTTGGCTTTCCTTTGGGAATCCATCTTCCAATAGTTATAACCCTCTCTTTCCTTGTTTTCTAGACCCTATTTATGATAATAAACCCCTAGGAATTCACCCATGGACTAGGGCTACCCATAGTAAGAGTTTGAGACATTAATGAGTCTCTATTTGGTAGTTAGAGTGAGTTTTGTGCCATTTTTGAAAGAATTCTGAGAATGGCACATCAAGTATTTGACACTAGGTTTGATAGGCCTAACTAGTGTAGATTGGATAGTGTGTGTCTATTTTGTGTCCACAAATGGATACGTGTAGGTTATGTTGTGATACGATAGGACACATGGCCAATTTTGGGGGTTTTTGGACTCCAACACATGGTGCACACACTCTTTTTCATGACACTTTGACACTAGCCTAGTAGCTCACTAATCATGTGTATCTCTAAATACATATACATAGGTGTCATATATGAGTTTATATAAATGTGTAAGTGTCTCTATTTATATATATACATGCATAGCTGGCAAGGCGGTTATTCCGAACAACATAATTTTAGATCTATATACCATGAATGTGGGACCGAGGGTTATCGCAGCTATGCTGACTGGCGAGGTAAAGATTCTAGATAACACAATTTTCGGGCACAACAATATGATTATCAGAGTCTATTCTAGATTGGTCCACGGCTTATTACTACTAATATCCTAGAATGATGATTGTTGCATTTAACATAGGGCGTGCTAGGCCTTAGAGATTTGAATTGATGTCATCTATCTCATTTTATTTGATTACTATCCTTCTTAATTGTTGTCCTTCCTTGATAATATCTTATATTGTGCTATATTGACTTCCTTCTTTCGATCTATCTTCAAGATGCCTCCTAAGACTGGGTCGCAGTGTTCGGGACTAGCAGCTTCAGAGAGGTCTATGATGTCTCGCGGGCTACCCTAGATACTTCTCCTGTAGTCGGAGTACTGGCAACTGCTTTCGGAGGTGCTCCTTCTCCAGTACAGAGGACCGTTCTCGGAGTCGCTGCGGGTGCTACTCCTCCAGCACATGGGGTTGTGCCATAGATCATTGCGGATGTTCCTCCTATTGTGCAGTGGACTTCTGCTTCTGTACTAGGAGATCTTCTTCCTCCACCTCCAGTACCTACTGATATGGGGTAGATGTTTGCCTTCTTCAGATAGATGCTAGAGGCAGAGAGGGCTCAGTCTGAGGCGCACCAGAGGTAGCCGAACACGAGGCATGGAGAACTTCCATCAGCTCGCTCTAGCTGCAGTAGAGCGAGGAGATCCAGCCCAGCAGCAGGATGCCCAGCTTAGGTCGGGTAGCATCCAGGATTTTAAGAAGCTGGGACCCCAAGACTTCAGCAGGACGGAGGGAATCATCTACGCTGATGACTGGCTTGAGGATATCGAGGGACTTATGAGGGTATCCCGTCTTATTGAGGATTTGAAGGTTAAGGCAGTAGGGTTGCAGCTACTTGATATTGCTCGTACCTGGTTCAGGAATGAGCCGACTCTTGCTGGAGAGGGTCATACTTGGGCCGAATTCAAGGACCTATTCAAGAAGAAGTTCTTTTCTCCTACTGACAGATTGGATCTGGCCAGACAGTTTCAGAACCTCTAGTAGGGAGGTATGCCAGTAGAAGAGTATGCTGCGGAGTTCAGTAGACTGAGCCGATATACAGAGCACATGGTGCGAGACCCGAAGATTAGGACAAGTCGCTTTCGGGAGGGACTGATTTGGGACATGAAGATCCTCATTCCTTCATTATACGAGACCTACGCGGAGATCCTTGCAGAGGCACGCAAGGTAGAGAGGGAGTTGGGACTCTAGCCCAAGAGAGATCGCGACTTCCTTTCGAGGACTACTAGCAGTACGGGGCCTGCTAAGCATCCCCAGCTTCAGTATCGTTCTTTCCAGCTATTACAGCAACAGTTCTAGGCTCCAGCTAGGGCTCAGGTTCAGCAATTTTATGCACCGGTACGAGCTCCAGTACAGCAGGATCCGTTCCAGCCTCAAAGGCAGTTTTAGCCAGCTCCCACTTGTACCTACTGTCGGAGGCTAGGTCATACTTGGGAGGTGTGCAAGAAGAGGCTTGGAGCGTGCTTGCATTATAGATTAAAGGAGCATCTAGTAAGGTATTGTCTCCTGACTTCTTACCGTCCGGCTCAGGGTGCAGTTCCAGGTCAGAGAGTTGGAGCTAGGCCACCTGTGGCACCGCATTATGCCCCGCACCAGCAGTGGGAGATACCCCATTAGGGCAGGGCATTTGCAATGGTGGTCGAGGAGACCAACACTGTAGGTGATGGGCTATAAGGTTAGGTTCTGTTTCTTCTTCCTTCCAGTTTCTTTCCTTTTATTGATTGTTGATTGATTTCTTAGTACCTTAGCTTGCATATGTGATTTTCATGCTAGAGTAACAATGAACCCTAGTAGAGACTACAATAGCATGACACTGTAGAGGCTATAACCATGCATGTTTGTTTACATTCCATAGAATTGCATGTTATATAACTTTAGATAGGATTTTGCTAGACCTTGATTGTTGGGGGCTTGACCTAGAGGAGAGTGCAACCAACTCAAATTTCGAGGATAGAATTTTTCTAAGGAGGGTAGGATTGTAAATACCACATTTTCAAAATAGAAATAATTTTTTCATTTCATAATTATAATATATTATGAATAATTATTTAAGAATATTGTGTGTATTTATTTATTTTTATTGTGTTAGGTGATACGGTTAGTGGCTAGCAAAATTGTCAGACTTGTGTAAGCATACCGGTTAGCCTAGACACTAAACTAGAGCCCGACCATTAGCATGACATAACTCATAGACTAACTTATTATACTAGTTCTATTAGGCTCATTAGTCATACCCAATTAGTTAAAATGAAGATTAGACAATTGACCGAAATAGATCCAAAATCCTCCATGTATTTAATTAGTCATATGAAAAACTATTAGATGGAAACCTAGTGATTTTGTACTAACCTAACCTAGGTATACATGGCCGGCCAAGAGAGGCTTCTCTCTCTTCATTCACTCCATTTTGTTATAGCCTCCATTTTTTCTAATTTGGCATTCTCCCCATTCCTCCATAAATTTCTTTCCAAATCCCACTATTCCTCCACCTATTCCTCTCATTCCCTACTCAAGGAAGAGTCTAGAAGGAGCTTGAAGCCTATGAGCAAGGAAAGGAGTCTACTTTCTAGGAGCTATGTGTCCGGATCGTATCCATTTGGCTTTTCACTGGGAATCTATCTTCCAATAGGTATAACCCTCTATTTTCTTGTTTTCTAGACCCTATTTATGATAATAAACCCCAAGAATTCACCCATAGACTAGGGCTACCCATAGGAAGAGTTTTGAGACATTAATGAGTCTCTATTTGCTGGTTAGAGTGAGTTTTGTGTCGTTTTTGAAGGAATTCTGAGAATGGCATACCAAGTGTTTGACACTAGGTTGATAGGCATAACTAGTGTTGATTGGGTAGTGTGTGTCTATTTCGTGTCCACAAATAGATATATGTAAGTCGTGCCATGATACGATAGGACACAAGACCAATTTAGGATTTTTTGGACTCCAACACATGTGGTGCACACACTCTTTTTATGACACTTTGATACTAGTCTAGTAGCTCACTAAACATGTGTATCTCTAAATACATATACATAAGTGTCATATATGAGTTTATATAAATGTGTAAGTGTCTATATATATATATATATATATATATATATATATATATATATATATATATATATATATATATATATATATATATATATATATATATATATACAATGACCCCTAGCCTAGTGGTAGTGGTGAGGCATGCGGCCCGAGTGGTCGGGAGTTCGAATCCTAGTGGAAGCGATTCCGGAAACTAATTACCCTTTCTTCAATATATATATATATATATATAATATATATATATATATATATATATATATATATACCCAAAAAAAAAATATATATATATATAATATATATATATATATATATATATATATATATATATATACCCGCACCAGTGTAGGGGCACGAGAAGTGGGTACGTCCAGCCTACGTCGTAGTGTCGACGGGAGAACGTTGTCCTAGGTCACAACATCTAACAATATATAACTGTACCTGTACAATAATATACTCTCCAAACAGGAGGACAACATAGCAGGTATAACTCAATCACAATGTCTAAGATGGAAATAGAAAGA
>JANAVB010031419.1:3014102-3039102 GCA_029216955.1 Iris pallida | reverse complement strand
CATGCAACAATTTATACAAAGTTTTTAATTGATCTTTGTATACATTTTGAGGGGTCTTGGCACCCATTGAAACACCTGTAATCTCATGAATTGCATCCGTCATGGAAACATTATCAATATCTTTCATATCAAACTCAGGAACTGGATCAAATCCATAAAATTTGTTGATGATAGCAGCATTTACCCTAATCAGTTTCCCTCTCAGAAACACCAGTGGTTGATCCTATTCTTTTTCTTTAATTTCAGCCGGAAGATTTGAGTAAAATTCTCTTACTATTGTTTGGAAGATTTTCTCAAGACAGGATTTGTTCAGTTTCTCCAATTGATAGAATTTCAATATATCCAGGAAAGCTTCGTCTTCGACATCATCCATCTTAATTGATCTTTCAGGCATAACAGCCTTTTTCTTGAAATATTTAATGTATATCTTCTTAGTTTTAGAGTCTTTAAATTTTTTTACCTCCTCTCCAGCCTGGGACTTATTTGATGATTGCTCTTCCTCTTCATTTTCCTCTTCTGATGAGGATTCAAATCCACGGAGTACGCTGATGACTCTGTATCCGTTGCCACCTTAGCCTTCGCTTGAGTACGCCTTCGATCTTCATAAGTTGAGTCTTCCGACGACTCTGTATCGAAGATAGATTTTTGGTCTTTGTCGAGCAATGAGTGTTTTAGCCTTTTTTGCACGTGGCTTGGCCGCCGCCTCCGCTTTCATTGTCGCTGCCGCCGCCGCCGCCGCTGCTTCCGCCGCTGCCCTTTCGGCCTCTGTCCTAGCGACCATAATCTTGGTTTTCGCCGCCCTTGCAAGTTCTGCCCTTCGGGCCTGTATCGCATCCCTTCGTGGATCCTTCCCCTTCGGCGACGGTCGTTGTTTCTTCGGCGGTATTTTGATTAGAAGAGGGTTTGGGAGAAGGAAGAGGGTTTGAGAGAAAAGAGGAAAATTCGACCGTCTTATATGACCTTGGGAAGTGGAAAAAATTAGAATAGTTTTGAGTCTTAAATTAAATTTATTACTATTATTAATAAGACGGTCGAATTTATCACTATTAAATTTAAAAAACTACTTTCCAAAATTAAATTTATTACTATTATTGCTAGTATATATCCATGTGAAATCACTACATAAACCTTTGGGATTTTGAGACCTTAATTTAAAAAATTCTTTTCCAAAATTAAATTTAACTATTATTACTAGTATATATCCACGTGTTCTGTATAAATTATTGAAAAATTTGGCAGAAAAAATGTGGTGGAAACATATTTATTTAAAAAAATTTGACAACATATTTAAGAATGTGAAGTTTAAGACTCAATATTTCCATTTTACGAATATTTGATTAAATTTTTGAAAATAAGAAGATTATGTACTTGAAAAGAGTAAAATTGAAACACTCTATGTTGTCCTCTATTTTACTTTGTAATCATATTTAAGATGGATTTGACGGCAAGATTGACGCTGGCAGCATACAATTCTATGACATAACAAGTCATTGATGGGGATATCGTCGCTGATATATTGATTTGACGCAACAAGATTTGTTAATTATAAAGAGCAATGCTATAGTTAGCAAATGGGTGTAAGTTGTAAGAAGGTTGTAAAAGTTTAATTGTAGCCGAAACCAAATTAAGTTAACAAAATATTATATTTCATTAAATCCCAGCTTCGTCGCCGGAACATTCTCCAGAGAAGTATACAAGAGGAGGACAAAAAACTGTAAAAACGAAAAAATAAAAATAAAAAAGGGTCTAGCCCTCACTGGCCTCCCGGAGGATCTCCGCAAAGTCCTGCAGGGTGCGCACACCCGCCCTATGGCACAGGAGGCGAAACGCTTCCCTCTTCTCCAGAGAATCCCGTTCCTCAGGAGTGATCGGCAACAGGTCAAAGTTTGGCGTCGGATGAAGAGGTCGAGCGATGACCTCCAGTGATAACCCGCAGGAGGTCAGAAAGTTCTCAGCCGCTGCCAGCCAGTCATGGGCCGAGGCGGCGCAGAGGGTGCTCCATGCGAAGAGGCTCGGCGACGACTGGAAGAAGGCTCTGGCAATGGTTCCCAACCAGATGATCTTTTTGGAGCCATGTTAAATGTGCAACCTACGCAGATGTGGTCCGTCAAAAAATTTCATGTACATCACAACCATAACTTGGCGAGTAATTATGAATCAGCTTTTTTGAGATCCCATCGTAATATAACACCCGCAGAGTTGGAAGAAATTAAGATTATGAAGCAATCAGGGATGGGGACTGGAGAGATATAGAATTTACTTGTCGAGAAGAAAGGTGGCTGGGATAATGTTGGGTGGACGAGAAAGGATTTATACAACGCTCTAGCTCAAGATAGTAGAGCACTCGACGATGTTCATGCTTCGACAACACTTACATTTCTTCAATCAAAGGAAACAGTGACCCAGATTTCTTCTACGACTACAAGGTAGACGAAGATTCCAGATTGACCCATCTCTTTTGGGCTGACGGTTCTTGTCGATTCGATTACGAACTATTTGGAGATTCACTAGCATTCGATTCTACATATAAAACAAATAGAAGTCAAATGCCGTTGGTGGTTCTAGTGGGTACAAACAATCATGCGATGACTTGTGTGTTTGGGTTTGCAATGATCCACAATGAGACTGCGGAGACTTATTCCTGGGTTCTGCAAAAATTCCTAGAGTGTATGAATGGCAAATTACCATTGACAGTTCTCACGGATGGTTGCAGATCCATGAATAAAGCAATTGAGGATTTAATGCCCAGCGTAGTTCATCGAACGTGCTCATGGCATATCCTTAACAATGCTGCCAAAAATGTACACCGATAGGGTTTTCACAATAAACTGAGTCTTCTGATTAAAAGGTACATAGCACACTTGCTACTTTACTTTGAAGTATGTTGTTGTTACAATATCACAACTTTAGTTAATGTCCATGTTTTCTAAACAGGTACTATTCAGTCGAAGAATTTGAAAACCGTTGGCAGCAGATGCTAACAGATTATAATTTAGAAAACAATGAGTGGACCACTGCATTGTACAGAACGAGGGAGCGATGGGCGGACACATTCCTACGTGGTAATTATTTTGGCGGTTCTACTGCAACAAATAGATGTGAATCTATGAACGCATTTCTGAAAAGGTTTTTGAATGAGAAGCTGCCACTTTGGAAGGCCCTTCAAAATTGTGACCACGGTTTGGCGGCCTTACGTTACGGCCAGATGGGTAAGCATGTCAATGATAAATTCTCAACACCAGTTGTGAATCAAACTAGCATGGCCGTAATAGAAGGTAAATTTGCCGCAATTTACACTAAAACGGTGTTTATAGATGTAAGGAAGGAAATCACACGTTCTGATGCATATATTGTTCCCCATCATCACATCGTAAGAGAGACAGAAGTTTGCACTGTCCAAAAGTATTTGTCGCCAAACAGTGTCAACCGTAAGGTTACATTTCTTCCGGCCGACAACATCATAAAATGTGAATGCATGTGGATGGAGACCAAGGGGATTCCTTGTAGGCATATTTTTGCAGCAATGAAGAGATTGCAAATTGGAGATATTCCAAAGAACTTGATAAAATCTCGTTGGCTCAAGGATTGCAAAGAGAGTTATCTCTCCGGACCTGGCTCAGAAAGAAGATTCATCCACCCAGACATTATTGAGAGCAGAAGGTATGGTGCTATTAATGAACAAGTTAATCTGTTTACATACTATTGTAAAAAATCAAGCAAAGTTCAAGAGAGGGGAACGGAGTTGATGTCGTCTGTTCTGATGGAGTTGAAAGAAATGGTGACCGATATTGGCGAAGAAGAACAAATGGTAGCTGATGCAGTTCAAGGAGTGCATGAAGCTTTAAAAGAGCCAAATCCGGTAGCAACAAAAGGAAGGCCTTCTCAAGGGAAATCAAGCCAGCCTACAGAAAGTCAATCTATCCGAAGGCTAGAATATGTAGATTTGTAAAAAAACGGGTCACGATTATCGTAATTGTAAAGTACGAAAGCGAAATAGTGACAATGAGCAAATGGAATAAAATGAAACGTCGTTGACTTAAGATAATGTCTTTCTTATGTGGCAAGATGTCATTCACACGAGACAATTAGATAAAAAAAATATGTTCTCCAATGCAAAAGTTTGAGAAGACAATTAGATAAAAATGGAGAACATTAAATTCTAATTTCAAAACGTAGTACATCAAAAATGGAGAAAATATGTTCTCCGTGCAGTTCAAAACGGAGAATAACATTCTCCGTTTCAAATGACACGGTGAATTTCATTCTCCGATTCAAATTAAAACGGAGAATGAACATTCTAATGTGTTTTTAACACTGGGAATCTTATTCTCCGTTTCAAAATAAACGGCGAATACCGTTCTCCGTTCCAAATTAAACGGCGAATAGTATCCTCAATCGTTTTAATACTGGGAACGGCATTCTCCGTAAAGTTCAAAACGGAGAATATAATTCTCCGTTACAAATGAAACGGAGAATATCATTCTCCGAACATTCTAATTTGTTTTTAACACTGTGAATGCTATTCTCCGTTTAATTCAAAACGGAGAATGTTATTCTCCGTTTAATAAAACACGGAGAATGCTATTGTGGTGTCGTGGTTACACTGCTAGACTTGTATTCAAGAGGTCATTGGTTCTAATCTTGACTATAACAAAATTTTGTTTTATTTATACTTTTTTTGTAAGTAATTATGGGGCCCATTTAAAAGGGAAAAAAACTTTGATACAGGCACCTATGTATGACATATAGGCCATCTCAAAAATTAATGTGTATATATATATGATTACACGTTTTACAAAGCAAGAGGGGACCACATGTCATACATCGGGGTATCAAAACTTTGAAAGAGTTTTGTTAGAAAAGAGTTTTGTGGGCCCTATTAAAATTTATGTATATATATATATGTGTACACATTTTATAAAGCAGGAAGGGCCCACATGTCATACATAGGGGGTATCAAAACTTTGATACAGTAGGGGGTATCAAAGTTGGCAGAATTCGAAGGGGCAGATTCATTGGTATTAATGGCATATAGATGGCCGTAGTTGGAAGAGTTTGTTCTAGTCTTACTTAGCTTTAATTGAGAAGGGGCAGATGCATTGGTATTGATGGAAATTAATTGAATTGAATTCGAAGTGGCTGCCTTTTTGGCGCATGAGTCCGAGTTGTTCCATGCCTATAAATGCCAGTAGTGTAGAGAGAGTTTGTTCTCATCTCACTTAGCTTTTCTTGTGGCGATGGACTCTACCGATCCCCCGCCTTGGCAAGACTCTTTCCTCTTGGTTGTCGATCTCCTCGTTCGAAGAAGCTTTGGTGGTGAAGTCCTTCAGAAGACTGACATGTGCCTGGGTTTGGATTTATTGCCAACCCACGCTCTGTCGAAGTGCCCGCACGTTGATTGGCTCGGACTATGCACGGTGTTCCTTTGCCGCCAGGAGTTCATTTCTTCAACGTGTTCCATTGGTCCGACGATGCACGGTGGTGAAGTCCTTCAGAAGACTGAGATGTGCATGAGTTTGGAGTTTATTATCGTTCCACGCTCTGTCGAAGCGCCAGCCAGGAGTCTATCTCTTCGACATGTTCCTTGTTGAAGATGGGTGGCTTTACACGGTGCTCTGCCTCAAGGAATTCCTTGAGGCAGTGGGTTCCTTTGCCTCAGTGAGTTCCTTTGCTCGGACGATGAAGTGACTTGCCTCAAGGAGTCATCCAACGGTTCCTATGCTCTGACGATGCACGATGAATACCATGCGACACGAACTAAAAGACGACAGAGAACAACACTCCTCACAGTTGAAGCTTTCAATTGAATTCCTTGAGGCAAATCACTTCATCGTGCATCGTCAGAGCAATGGAACTCCCTGAACAAAGGAACTCCTTGCATAGTCAGAGCAATGGAACTCCCTGAACAAAGGAACTCCGTGCATAGTCAGAGCGAATCAAAGTGCGAGCGCTCCGACAGAGTGTGGGTGAGCGCTCGCACTTTGATTCGCTCTGACTATGCACGGAGTTCCTTTGTTCATGGAGTTCCATTGCTCTGACTATGCACGGAGTTCCTTTGTTCAGGGAGTTCCATTGCTCTGACGATGCACGATGAAGTGATTTGCCTCAAGGAATCCAATTGAAAGCTTCAACTGTGAGGAGTGTTGTTCTCTGTCGTCTTTTAGTTCGTGTCCGCGTGGTAGATGGTATTCATCGTGCATCGTCAGAGCATAGGAACCGTAGGATGACTCCTTGAGGCAAGTCACTTCATCGTCCGAGCAAAGGAACTCACTGAGGCAAAGGAACCCACTGCCTCAAGGAATTCCTTTGCCTCAAGGACTTCCATTGCTCTGCGATGCCCGGACGCAGCTCACATTCAACTTTTTTCTTGATAGTAGGATTTTATGTAGTATTTCAGACTTTCATAATGTACATGTGACTCAAAAAGTCAAACTTTTCGTGGTTATCACAATGTAAATCTTACTCAAAAAGGATTTTATTATAAAAGACAGCAGAGCAGACATTATAAAAGACATAAGTTCTCTTGAAATCTAATTCTTAGCCCATACCAACCTCATCATTGTAGTCTTCTTAGTCCATACCAACCTCGTTATATTCTCATCAAGCTCATCTTCATTCTCTTTTTCAAACTAAACGGAGAATAACATTTTAATGTGTTTATATCCGTTCAAGACAGACGGAGAATGTTATTATCCGTTCCGAAATAAACGGAGAATTCCATTCTCCGTTACTACTAAAACGGAGAATATAATCCGAAGGGGCAGATTCATTAGGAATAAATGGCATATAAATGGAAGAATTCATTGGTATTAATGCCATGTAAATGACAGTTTCATTGGTATTAATGACAATAAAAGTGACTGCAGCTTGGCGCATGAGTTCGAGTTGTTAAATTTTGCCAATAAATGGCAGAATTTGGGAGATCTTATTATAAAAATGGCTGCCCTTTTGGCGCATGAGTTCGAGTTGTTTCATATGTAAATAAAAGTCAAAACTTTTCGTGGTTTTGACAATGTAAATGTAATTCAAAAATGATTATATTATAAAAGCAGAGCTTATAAAAGACAGAAGTTCCTTGCCCAATTACATCATAATTACATTGTTGTTTTACAATGTCATTGCTAGGTTCGTTTTACATATTTGCTTGAAAGCAACTCCTTAGCCCATGACAACCTCATCTTTGTAATCTTCGGTGAGTTTCCTTGTCATTTCCTTCCGGTATTTCGAAGGGAGGAGTCGTCAACATATTCATATAATACGCCGTGTACAAGAGGCAGTTGGGTGCCAGTTGTTGTGGGCAATTTAGAGAACAATTCAGCACTTTGCTCTCATACTCCTTCTTCGTCGGGCATCTCTCCCTCATCATATCAACTTTCTCCTGACGATAGGCTCTAAGGTTTTCTTCATTAATTCTGCATCCACCTTGCACGTATCGTACGTGGTTAGCCTCAAGGAGTTGTAGTGTGTCCAGTCATAGGAGATAAAGTTGAATGTGAGCAGAGTATAGTGTTTGATGTATGCATTAAAGAGTGGGATGAATAGCAACTCTATGTCGTCCTCCAAACCCATGACGAAGTCTACTAAATCTGTTTGGATGTCTTCAAAGGCGCCGGGTTTTGCGTTTTCTTCATTGGCACGTTGAGCGATGGTCTGTTTCCCAAAAACAATACACAATATCATGAGTAATTTTATTCTTTCACTCATCATCGGTTTACACATGAATATGGATTTTTCTGTTTGAATTCTTACCAATGTGTGGGCCGTCATGAATGCAGACCACTTATGTGATTGGGGCGGCGGCTTTTTTTTCTGGATCAATGGCACCTCCTTCGAACTAGACGGGGCACACCTTTACTGCCTTGAATTTCTCTCAGCTTCCTTATTATTATGTCCAGTATGCCAGCCTCCATGTCGTCATAGTTGAGTATGTCTTGCATGTCTACTGCCGACAGCTGGACTGAAACTCCATTTTCACCCTTTTTCGGATAAAATTCGTATACCATATCACTGCACATAAATTTAGTTTAGATTAAATTAATAAAGATAGATTCTCATTACATAATTGTGAAAAAAGTCTATAAAAAACGAACGAAAAAAAGGGTTCAGAATACATACTTTGGAGAATTCTTTCTGGGAATTACGATGTCGATGTATTGTTTCTTCAGCTCTTCATCCGCATATTTCCAAAGTAAGAGTTCATCGCATTCCCTTAGTATGACGTGGTTCTTCTTTAATTCAGCCATTTTGGCGTCTTCACGGGATTTCGGAGCGGCATTAACTTTCCGCTTTTTATTAGCCTCTCCAACTGTATTGCTTTTTATTAACCTCTTTCCCCCCGATCCTCCTCTTCCTCTGACTACTCTCTGGAGCAACAGGTTCAGCAGCTGCTTGAAACTCCTCATTCTGAAGTACTTCAACCATGGCTTCGAGATCTTTAATTTTCCAATCCTTTTTATTGGCTTCAATATTAAACGATTCAACTTTATTTTGAAGCTCCCTTTTCTCCTCAACGAGCCTTTCATTTGTTTCTCTGAGTTGTTTGGTTGTTCGTCTGAAATAAAACAAACAACAATGAAATGTATGATGTGAACCTAACACGAGAATGACATTCTCCGTGTAATATAATACGGAGAATAGAATTCTCCGTTTGGAATTACATGGAGAATAACCTTTCCAGTATCGAAATGATAGGGAATAGCAATTATCCGTTCCAAATAACACGGAGAATGACTATTCTCCGTGTTATAGTACACGGAGAATAGTCATTCTCCTGGAAGATTACAAATCATAAATTTGAAATAGAAAAGATTTTACCTTGTGCATGTAGATCTGATTTAAGAACAGAATTCTGCTTTCTCAAATCCTCCAGTTCATGCACAGAGCCCTCCATCACAACGTTGACTGCACGTTGTTGTGATTCTTGTGCCTCGAGCTCTTTCAACTTTTCTTTGAGTTTCTCGTTCTCAAGGTTGGCTGCACGTAACTGCGCTCCTTGTGCCTCCATCTCTTTTAACTTTTCTTTGAGTTCTTCATTCTGCGCAAGAATATCAGAATGATGTCTTCTCAAATCCTCCAGTTCATGCACAGAGCCCTCCATCACAACGTTGACTGCACGTTGTTGCTCTTCTTCTGCCTGGAGCTCTTTCAGCTTTTTTTGAGTATGGCATTCTCAAAGTTGGCTGCACGTAACTGCGCTCCTTGTGCCTCCATCTCTTTCAACTTTTCTTTCAGTTCTTCATTCTACGCAAGAATATCAGAATGATGTCTTCTCAAATCCTCCAATTTCTTTGCTGAGTCGTCCATCACAGCGCCCATTTCATGATGCGGTGGTATCCGTTGTTCATCAAAATTATTCCCCCTGCTTCTTGGTGTTCTTCCTCTCCCTGTTTTTCAACTTCTTCTATAGGTGGCTCATCTTCTTTGTGCCCTCTTCTTCCCCAACAGGTATAACCAGATCTTCCAATATCATCTTCGATCTCATTTTGTTGTGATATTCGGCCTTGAGGAAGTTTGAGATATCGTACCCATTCCATGTGAAAAATCTTGGTAATCAGGAATTGGGGCGAACTTCCTTTCCACAAATTTACTATGTTCTGCAAACCAATAGAGAAGTATATTGTGCAACCTTCCAATTTGTGGAAAGCCATTGAGTAATCCCCCTGTTCAGTTTTGCTTCTACTCCTCTTTATGCTATCCATTACATATGCCAGGATTAACCTTGGCCAGCATATACTGTTGATGACGTCCACACTGTCTACCAAGGCCAAGAATCTGTACGACAAATTTGAACCGCCAGACTTTGTGAAGAATACTGTTTGGCACAAGTAGAAGATTATTAGCTTGGCCAAATCATCTGGATTAACAGCGTTATCTCCGCCACGAAGCCGTCGTAACAATTCAAAGAACTTGTCTCTCACTTCCTTATTCGTGACTTCTGAGTGTTTGCCTTAGTATTAGCCAGCAATCTTGTGAAATGATCTCTGCACAGGCTCAATGATGCTGGTGGTGTGGGCTGCTGTTGTTTTTTCTTTATCAATCTTCTGTAAGAAACATCATCAACGCTTTCTTCATTCAGCGGTAGACCGAATATGACTGCCATATCCTTGACGCTTGGCGATTTAACAGTGGTGCTCAATTCAAAGCACCCGACGCCATCTTCTTCTTCTGTGTAACTTGCAATTAAATTCTCAAGCCCTTCCGTTACCTTGGCCATTTCGGAGACGTGGACTCTGTTTTGGTAGAAAATCTCGACAAAATTCCAGAAACCGGTATTCTTCAAGGAACCAATAACTGGCTCAGGTAAACGGCCAGCATCTCGATTGACCTCCTCCATAAGATTTAGCATTGGCTTGAAGGTAGAACGGAAAAGTCTTGAATCCTTATTCCTGACAGATTTTCTTTCTGCAAAACAAAAAAAAAACCAAAAATTAGGTCGGAGAATGGCCATTCTTATGGGTTTTAACACTGGGAACGGCATTCTCCGTTTCAAGTTAGACGGAGAATGACATTATCCGTTCCAAATTAAACGGCGAATAGAATTTAACATTCAAATACGTTTTATGACGGAGAATGTCATTTTCCTTGAAATATACAGAATTTGCGAACATAAAATCAAAGTTATACCTTCTATTGCACTTCTTCTTGCACTTCTTTTTGTTTAGCAACTTTTTCCTTTTTCTTTTTTGTAACTTTCTTAGAATAGGGTTTCCGTTGTTCCGTCTGTCGCTTTTGGATTTTCTGTAACTGGTGCATCTTCTCTATTTGGTAATGCTGCCGGTGATGATTCTGCGCTGATGCCGACATGGTGTAATATTGCGAATGGGGAGGAAGGTTTGAAGATTTTGGAGGAGAATGACCTAGGTTTGAGTACAGAGTGGAGTATGGAAGAAGAGGAAGCTCCGAAACGGTTTTTTTTTCCCTTTTCTTTTTTTAATAAAAGGGTTCGGGGGTGTTTTGAATTAATTAGAAGGGCAAAAATGTCATTCGATGGAAGGGCAAAAGACTCTTTTCTGCTTAATTATATTAATCTGAAGGACAGAAATGATTCTGCTTAATCAAAAAGAATTGAAGCCGTTTGGCAAAAATGTCATTACAACTCAACAAAACAAATGAACATAATACATTAGGGCTTTCCATACATTAAATATAAAAGAAGAAGAAAAAAAATCATCGTCTTCCATATTCAACCAGATTGGACTTCTTTTTTAGCTCTTGATTGTGCTCTGAAGTTGTAATCCATTCAGCAACTATGCGTCTTTCCTTTTCGCATCAAACTGCATATAACAAACATAACATCAAAAATATTGCTCTAAAAAGTTAAGTTTTTGACGACATATTTTCATACTTACATCGATAGAACGGTAGTCCAGGCTACATCGGTCTTTCATGAATGCAATTAAAAAAATTCCACAATCAACTAAATTGTCTTGGCGAGAACATAAGAAGGACGTTTTATTGCAAAAGTAGAAAAGCTGAACCTAGCATCCCTCAGCTTCAAAATCTCTTCTTCGAGAAAGATATCCAAATTTGAAAGCTACAATTACCAGAAAACAATATGTATTAGTATAATGCGTATTCTTGTACCCAATTCATAAAAATTGATAAATATGAGCTTACTATTTCTTTTATAACTGTTCTGCTTTGAATCGGATCATCTTTAGATGCAAGTGAGTCCCAAATTTCAACAGTCCTGTTTTTAAACACAACTCTTGCAAGAGTATAGTGTTCGCCCAAATGAATGGGTATGTATATCTGAATCAGGATAATTAGGTAAAACAAATTAGTAAATTTTCAGAAAATTAGGATTAATAATTAAACATAAATACATTAATACCTCTTTACAAGTGCTTAAAGATCCATGTAATCCTGAAAGTATTTAAACTTCTTCCATATTTCATAAGGCTTTTGACGGATGGAGGTAACGTGGCTTTCTACATACACATCAATTAATACATTACGAAGGACAAACAAACGAGAAAATTGTTAATGCATATGCATTGAAGAATAAAATGCTCACTCACCGACATCCTTATTGGTAAAAACCATACTTTAGCTTTATTGGAGGTTCTTTTCCGTTCCTCCGCGGTGAGAAGAGCAGAGACAATACTTACAATCTGAATAAAACATTAAAAATGTCAGCGATGGAATCGAAGTAAACATAGATGGCATCTAAGAAGAATATACTATCTATACATACCCCATTGGTAATTCTCGTTAAAGGAGCTAAGGTCTTCATCTCCCACCGAGACACATAGTTTTGTTGCAAGATGATATTATTTCTCTAAGAAAAGAAACGAATAAATTAGGAGAAAAAAACTGTTGGAATTAAATCAAAACTCATATTACTTACTCGTCAGGTCTATCATCTGCAAAATATAGTCGTAATATCTCGAAGAAACACTAGTACAATTGCTAGGCTTCGAGGTTGAACCCCTTATTAAATTTTTGGATGGTGTGACCGGATTTATATTTCTACGCATTCTTTTAGAAGGACTGCTAAAGTCAGTTTCTTCTTCTTCTATAGCTTCCAATGCGAGATATCGGTCCAATGCTTTACTACGAGACTGTAGCTCCACGTCCTCCTCTTCGGAAGAAGATTCAACGGAAACCACCTTCACATTATTAAATGCTCTAGATGAAGATGCCTCCTTCAAAGCTGGAGATTCTTCAATCTTATCCAAACGCCGAGATAACTTCATTTGTTCAATTTTTATCTTTGCAACATCAGCTGAAATCGTCGCCAGATGTTCTTCAATCTTGCGCAACAAACGCGGAATGAAGGTTTCATTTGGATTTGGCATCCAATCTTCTACGTCTTCTACATTTCTCCCCACACGATAGACATCTTGAGAACAAAAAACTATTATATTTCAGAAAACTATTCTATGTATTTCAGAATAATAGTACTATGAAACAAGAAAACTATTGTATATAGCAAGAGAGAAGTACAAAAAGTGAGGAAGATGGAAAGACAAATAAATTTCGAGACTAGGAAACAATCTACTAGCCGTTTGATTAAGGAGGGCTCGAGGAAGATTCTACTAGCCGTTTGATTGAGGAGGGCTCGAGGAAGATTCTACTATCCATTTGAAAATTACAAAAGGTTATCGTGATCAACTCCAATTAAGGAACTCTATAGAGGTTTAATTCCGCTTGATTGAGGAACTCGACGAAGTCCACCGCGAACCGGAACTTCTTCTTCTTTTCTTCTTCATCTCCGTTTCTCCTTCCACCACCACCATGCCCTGTAGATATAACAAAATATTAAATTGTTAGATAAAACAAAAAAACTAAATACGGAAAGATTATTAAATCAAAATCAAACAGAACACATATTCATAGAAAACATGAGATTAAAGATGAAAGTGTCACAGAAGCAACACCACAATTTTACAACAACTAAGCAGACTCTGCTAAGCAATAACTAAAATTAGGGATTGTGTCCTCCTTGGATTTAATTTACACAAAGAAGAGATTTGAGAGAACGAGCTTTTGTCGGCTTCCTTAATGTACCATTCTTCGTCCCAAATGTACCATTCTCCGTCCATTCGCCGTATTAAAAGCAAAGAGAATGGCCATTCTCCGTGTTAAAAGCAAAGAGATGGCCATTCTCCGTCCATTCGCCGTATTCACCGTCCATTCCGTATTAAAAGCAAAGAGAATGGCCATTCGCCGTATTTTTCGTCCATTCTCCGTCCTAAATGTACCATTCTCCGTCCATTCGCCGTATTAAAAGCAAAGAGAATGGCCATTCTTCGTCCATTGACCGTATTCACCGTCCATTCACCATATTAAAAGCAAAGAGAATGGCCATTCTCCGTCCATTCGCCGTATTCACCGTCCATCGCCATATTAAAAGCAAGAGAATGGCCATTAGTCGTATTCTCCGTCCTAAATGTACCATTCTCCGTCCTAAATGTACCATTCTCCGTGTTAAAAGCAAGAGAATGGCCATTTTTTGTCCAAAAAAATATTCTCCTCGAAAATATTATCTTTAGAAAAGTTAAAAAATAATCCGCCCGACCTCAGAAGTAGGTTTCCTCAGTTCACCACCACCACCATGACATGTAGCATTATTAACAAATATTAAATTGTTAAATAAAAAAATAATTTCAGACAATGGCATGGGCAGTAAAATTTTAGCGGCGCCGCTGGTACTTCTCCTTGTTCGAGGAGGCCTCGACGACGTCCGACGCGAAGCGGACCGATTCTTCTCGGCGCAGCTGGTGATCCTCGTTGTTCTAGGGTGCTCGACGACGTTCGACGCGATCCGAACCGTTTCTTATTTCCTTCTTCATCTCCGTTTCTCTTTCCACCACCACCAGCACCACCACGACTATCATGGCCTGTAACCCAAAAAAATAAAAGGTTCAGATTAAATTGGATGGACTTTTGAGAGAGTAAATATGAGTAATTTAGGGTGTTCATTGAAAAAATTAAAGTGAAGAATGACCTGCTAAAGCAAGTTACCAACAGGTCAAAAGTCTAAATCAACATTAAATGATGTCTCCTGTATTATTTTATCTGAATTAAACCTGAACCGTTGGATTAACATCCAACGGTCCAGATTTCGGATGTATCGATACATCCATTTCCAGCGGATGTATTATAGAATTTTCCTATATATATATATATATATATATATATATATAATATATATTATATATATATATATATATATATATATATATATATGCGTGTATGTGTATGTATACATGAATATATATAAATATATGTGCGTTGTGTATCATATATATATACGTATAGGAGAATGTATACATGTATGTGATATGTGTGTGTGTATATATATTATATTATATATATATATATATATATATATATATATATATATATATACATATATATTAGATGCTAAAGAAAAAAAAGAAATAGAAAATGGAAAAAGAGAAGCAGTAGCAGCCCGAACTAATCCCTAACGGCCCGGCCCGATTTTCTCCCATACCCAAACCCAACAGCTCTCTCAGCCAGCCCGAGTCCACCACTCCCTCGGCCTAACCAAGTCAAGTACAGTAGCAGCACCCAGCTGGGTCAGGCCCGATTCCCCCCCCCCCATTTACGAACAGAGACTGCTCTATATATGTATAACGTGAAAAACCGAGAGTTTCTCGACGAAACCCTAACACCGCCACCATCTACACCTGCGCGCCAGGGACCTCGACTGCGCGCCCCCTGCGCGCGCGCTGCCGCACGTCGCCGGCGGCAGGCCGAGCATCATCGGCGGCCAAGGCCGCACGCACGCACGCATGAACAGAGGAACACAGCGACAGCAGCCCGACCCCCCTACTTCGAGGTATGTTTTCTCCACGTTCGTTCAACAAAATTTTGATCAGTAAATTTCTAAGGATAGCTGGGTTAACCCTCTACGAAGCCCTTCTATTAGTTTTTAAAGAATCGAAGTAGATCACCAGGAAATTCTCGGAAAACTATGGAGAAAACTTTCGAACAGAACACTAAAACCCAGTCCAAACGCCCGTGTTGGAAGGCCGATTCTGGTCAAACCAATGACCAATTTAGAATTCTAATTGAACAATTTTTAGACACATGTAGGACAACAAAACCCTTCAGATAGATTAAATTTTCGTTCACAGTATAATGAGTAATTGGATTGTAAAGTTACATAAAAACATGTTTTAAAAATCACGAAAACCCTCGATACGACGTGCGTCCCGCTATTTCGGGCGACGTGGTCGCGAACCGAAAGCATTGAAAGGTGCGTATAGGCTTCGTAGAAGTGTGGGCTTTGACGAAATTTAAATTGGTCACGTGTGCGCGACGAATTTGATGCGTATTCGTCGAAATTCACCGTATCGACCTCTGTGCAAGTTTCTCAATTACTTTGTGCACGTTCGTCAGATCGAGACAAAACTTGCGCCAACAGGACCATATCATTTTTCTGGTCCTGTATGCCAAGTTTGGTCCGATTCTGAGATAGTTGATCGGATCGCGTTTTGTGGCCCTACGATCCGATTCAACGGACGATTTTGTGCACGGCCCACCGGAATCCAAAACTGGACATACCGTTGACTTCCTTTTGAATTTAAGGAATAATTATGAATTGAATTTCGAGGACAAAATTATTTTTTAAGGTAGGTAGATTGTAGCTCCCCTTCCCGAAAATGTTCAAAATTTTTCTTTTATTGATTATTTGATTTAAATGGTGTTTTTGAATATTGTACGAATTTCTGGAGCCAAATAAATGGGGTGGTTGATGAGTTCACCGCGAAATATTATTGGTTTAATTTCAGTGTATTATTATTATTTTATTATTGAGGTTATTATTAAATAATACTATTTTATTATTATGGATTATATGTGTGTGAATATATATATATAATATATGTATATGTATATATAAATATTCGTATATATGTATATGAACATAAAATATACGTATATATATATATATATATATATATATATATATATATATATATATATATATATATATATATATATATATATATATATAAATATAAATATATATATATAATATATATATATGCGTGTATGTGTATGTATCATGAATATATATAAATATATGTTCGTATGTGTAACATATATATATATACGTATAGGAGAATATATATATATATGCGTGTATGTGTAAGTATACATGAATATATATAAATATATGTTCGTATGTATATAATACATATACATATAAAAATATATATATAATATATATATATATATAATATTATATATATATAACACCACACATACGAACATATATTTATATATCATGTATACATACACATACACGCATATATATATATATATATATATATATATATATATATATATATATATATATATATATATTAGATGCTAAAGAAAAAAAAGAAATAGAAAAGGAAAAAGAGAAGCAGTAGTAGCCCGAACTAATCCCATAACAGCCCGGCCCGATTTTCTCCCATACCCGAACCCAACAGCTCTCTCAGCCAACCCGAGTCCACCCCTCCCTCGGCCCAACCAAGTCAAGTACAGCAGCAGCAGGCAACTGGGTCAGGCCCGATTCCCCCCCTGTTTACGAACAGAGACTGCTCTATATATGTATAACGTGAAAAACCAAGAGTTCCTCGACGAAAGCCCTAACACCACCACCATCTACACCTGCGCGCCAGGGACCTCGACCGCGCGCCCCTGCAAGCGCGCCGCCGCATGTCGTCGGCGGCAGGCCGAGCATCGCCGGCGGCCAGGGCCGCACCCGCGCGCACGAACAGAGGAACACAGCGACAGCAGCCCGACCCCCCTACTTCGAGGTATGTTTTCTCCACGTTCGTTCAACAAAATTTTGATCAGTAAATTTCTATGGATAGCTGGGTTAACCCTCTACAAAGCCCTTCTATTAGTTTTTAAAGAATCGAAGTAGATCGCCAGGAAATTCCCGAAAAACTATGGGGAAAACTGTTTGAACAGAACACTAAAACCCAGTCCAAACGCCCGTATTGGAAGGCCGATTCTGGTCAAACCAATGACCAATTTTGAATTCTAATTGAACAATTATTTAGACAACACGTAGGACAACAAAACCCTTCAGATAGATTAATTTTTCGTTCACAGTATAATGAGTAATTGGATTGTAAAGTTACAGAAAAACCTGTTTTAAAAATCATAGAACCCTCGATACGACGTGCGTCCCACCATTTCGGGCGACGTGGTCGCGAACCGAAAGCATCAAAAGGTGCGTATCGACTTTGTGGACGTGTGGGCTTTGACGGAATTCAAATTGGTCGCGTGTGCGCGACGAATTTGGTATGTATCCGTCAAAATTTACCGTATCGACCTTTGTGCAAGTTTCTTAATTACTTTGTGCACGTTCGTCAGATCGAGACGAAACTTGCGCCAACAGGACCGTATTATTTTTCTGGTCCTGTATGCCAAGTTTGGTCCGATTCTGAGACAGTTGATCGGATCGCCGTTTTGCGGGCCCCACGATTCGATTCAACGAGCGATTTTGTGCACGGTCCACCGGAATCCAAAACTGGACATACTGTTGGATTCGTATCATCAAAAACGAATCCGTAGACATGTAGTTTGACGACTTTAGAGACCATTGACTCTGGCACGCTTTTCGGTGCAAAGCGGATCCAACGACAGACACCGTTTTTGTCGAAATTACCATTTTACCCCTGTGTCCAGAATTGGACTTAAGGATAGGCAATTCTAGCTAATTTGACTATTCTGAGAATGTTGGCCATGTAAGTTTCAGCTTTCGGAGACATTTGTGGATTTTGGACTTTATGGCTTATCAGTTGACTAAATATTTGTTGGATCTGCGTGCAACCTCCAGGCAAGTATACCTTGCCAGCTGGTACAATATAATTTATATGCATGTTCATTATCTCGCTGTTGTTCTTTTCCTTACATTCGTGATTGCTTTATTCCATGTCTAGTACACTCATCATGTTATAGTTTTACTTTACATGTTTCTAGTTGTCTGCACATTCTTGTTCCTTTCTGTTATGATATTTCTATCTGTTACACTGTGTTAGTTTCATATGTATTCCTTGATAGAGTCGTCTAGTCCTACACCACGATTCCTTCGACTTGATTATAACATAACTTGACTTGACATGACTTGAGTAGGACTTGACTTTGACATTCTATAGATTGTGAGTGCTTACCTTGACTCCGGTCTATAGGATTTTTATACTAGGATTGGCTACCATCTTGGTTGTGATTGCTTGCCTTGACTGCGATTGAGACACTATAGATTGTGAGTGCTTGCCTTGACTGCAGTCTATAGCTTTGACCTATTAGCCATTTCTAGTATGACATGCCAGTGTCTTAGGATCCTTGTGTTTAGATCTTGTGTCTTAGTTCATTTTGTCTCGTTGGATATCTTTGATTGTTCCTTACTTCTTTGTATATTTGTACTGTTACATGTTGGCTTGTATTTATGTATCTTGCTAGTCCTCTGAGGACCTGATGATCTCTTCAGGTAGCTGATTGCACAGAGTTAGTTAGCTGAGCATGTGGTAGTTGACTTCATCTGCATGATTCAGGTATTTTGTTAGTATTATCGATTTACTATCTTTATCGTGCTTTTATGATATATCCTGCTTATCAGCGTAGCTTTATAGACTCATATTATTCTTGGAGTCTAATCGAACATATATGCTAGTGGGCTGCAGACCACGATCCATACTTGTTCATTCTTGTTTTATATAATTCTTGTGGATTGAGATATAGTTTAGATTAGACATGATACCCTATTCTGGACAGCTTATACGTATTCGAGTCGGGCTGGAGTCCGCTCGATACGTAGCTGGCTTGCTCACGAGCTCGCGTCCAAAAAGCGGGTGCGGGCCGTGACACAACCGTTCGAGAAAACTACACTTGTGCACAAGTTGTCCAATGACCATTTTTGGAGATCATAAAATAATTCTCTCTTTTCTAGAACCTTATATTTTCTCTTTTTGGTGTGAAACTTATATTTTCAGAGTAAATTACTCAAATTGATGCAGTTATTATAAGCTTCCTTTAGCAAGTGTTTCATGAAGAATCGTGCCTCAATTCATTGATTCTATACTATTGCGACAAGGATTGATTTTGTTTCATGATTGATTTTGAAACAGAAGGTCGAGGTGAAGGAGGTCAGCCACTCACCGTAGTCTTTGTTTCAAGTGAGGGACTGGATGGATGCGCTTAGACGTTGCCTATGCGATCACCTGCAATCGCATAAGCAACTAATTATCAGAACACTGTGTTATTCTAGGAGTTCGATACGAATGTAAAGTTCGAAAACGCAAGCCATGAAAACCATCGAAAATATTCACGTAAATGCATTCACGAAAACCAAAGCCAAAGCAATTGTGGCATAAAAAGCAGAGCAACGGGAGGTCTCTTCCGACTCAGCCGCAGAGCCAATCCTCGAGGCGCAATCCGCTGAATATGAGACTTGATTCCGAAGAAGTCTTTTCATAACGAAAAAGGATCTTAATTCAATCGTTCCAGTTCAACCGATTCAACCGATCCCGGTCTATCGGTCCCGACTGAATCGGTAGCGACAGTGTTCCTTTCTCTCGCGCACCCCGTAGACGAAAACTGACACATATAGGGACGGGACAATAAACCTGTCTTGGGCGGACTGGGCTGAACCGGGCCTAGGCCCCCCGGTTCAGGGTTGGGTCTGGGCCGACCCGATTTTTCAAAAGAAAAAAAGAAAACAAAAAAAAAACAAAAAGAAACCAAAGAAAAGAAAAAAAGAAAAGAAAAAAAAAAAGAAAAAAAACAAAAGAAAAAAGAAAAGAAAAAAAAATGTTATAAATTAAAAATTGTAAAATTGTAACACTTAAAATTTAAGCTCCAAATTTATTTGCATAATTTGAAAGTTAATAACACACAATTAATGACTCTTACAAATTTTATAAATGACTCATACTAATATTATTAGTACATAAGTTACAATTAATGACTCATACAAGATTATTAGATATCCATACAAATTTTTAGATGTCTGCGTAGCTTCCCTATACCATAGCTATGGTCCCATTTGATTCGTTTTCTATAATGCAAACATTCAATAAGAACTTTAATGGAGTGTCTTCTTTCTGTATCGTCACTTTCGCGCTCATTGTAAACTCCGTTGAAATGATGCCAAATGTTCGAATCTGATTCCAGCTCTTGTTGCGGTGCTTGTGTTGCTTGTAAATATTGTAAGAGGAAAGAATTTTGGTGTGATTAATTTGAAGATTTATGGCATATTTATTAAAAAAATTGGGTGCAAAATTATCCATATTACCCTCAAAATATAGTTTATAGGTATTTTTATCATTTTCAGCAAAATGACTAAAATTTTCTTAAAACTATCAAAAAATGTCCCTCAAAATAAGGATATTTCGGTCTTTTGGGGGTTCAAACGTTCAAAAAAACCAAAATCGGTCCGATCGGACCTTAGTCTGCGCCGACCCGACCGGGTTTAATTGGTCCAGACCCACAATCAAACCGGACCAGGCTACTGGTTCAAAATTATGAACTAGGTGTGTAGGGGTTGCTCCATGTTGGACAAGTGGCTCGAGAAATGAAAGCCACGTCATGCCAAGAAAAAAAATCCTGATGTAAATTGATGTGGAAAGAAAGCAAACTTGTGAAATTAAGATTTTTATAATGAAATTATGTCTTCCAAACAGTGACTTTAAAGTTTTTGAAAACTCCTGATGTTTATTAGTTTTTTTTTTTAACTCTTTTCTAAAGAAAATTAGAAAGGTCCTAATCAGCTTTAGCTTGGTGACCTAACCTTTTGTTGTTGACACTTTTGACTTTTTTCATGAATTAAACAAAGTAGTGGTCCAATTATTCGCTCACACACACACGCACTATGGATTAGGCTAATCTGGACCACCGCCTCGCCATACAAACAACATACCGTGCCGTCCACCACCCACCCCATAGCTCATCTCTACCCACGTGTCCGGAATCAGCGGTCAGGATTTATTATTATAACTGAACGAAACAAAATCAGCAGCAGAATGGCAGCCTGTTCACCGAGAAATCTCCTTCCCGCTATTTTTCATTATTTTCTGATACAGTGAATAATCGTTGAAGGCCCTTTTGCATGTACACTCTCTAAAATCTGCATTTTGCATGTATAGCGTCGCAAACTTCTAACTTTTATATATTTTGAGTGGATGTACTTGTTATATTTGAACATCTGTACACGTATATGTTAATTAAATACAACGAGTAAGGAGTAGAATCAACGAAGGATAGGAATAGTAGTTTCAAATGATATTGATACATGTGACTAAAGTTGATTATTTGTAGTGATAGTATGTTGTTTTCTTTTATTTTTCTTACCATTTTTGTTTTATTTGTGATTTTGTTTTCATAAACAATTTACTATGTGACCTCAAATGTTTGATAGATATAACCGATGTATATAAATTCTAACAACGGCATCCTTTTAAAAAAGAAAAAATTAATTATATAGTTTATTTAAATAATAAGATATTTATTGTTGTCGTACATATGGAGACTAAATTATTTTAGTGACATTCTAACTATAACACTTAAACACTTTTAGTACCTACTTGATGACATTTCAACTTCATAAATTACTTCTTTGTAGCACATTTTGTCAATCTATTTGGATTATTAATAGTTGTATTTGTTATTGGTGTGATATTATTTTTTGTAATGAAATGAATAACAATATTATTTTATTCATGATAAACTCTCATTTGTAACTAAATTTGGATTGAAGCTGCATCAGAAAAACAATTTACAAAATTGTGGTGCCAAAATTGAACATAAAAGTTAAGGTACCAAAATTTTTCGAACGTTATAGTTGAGATACTATTAGAATAGTTTAGCCTACGAATACTGGCAATCTATTTATTTAAACATTCGGCTTACGTCAGAAAAAAAAAAACTAATTCAATCGTAAGAGGGTAACAAGTGTCTTAGTCCCATCATCCAATTCGTCCCGACCAACGTACATTTTAGTAGTCAAAGAAACACTTACCCATGCAATTAGACATTTATAAAGGGACATACATGCAACAACAAAAAACCCCCAAATTATTAGGTCATAACAAAATAAATAAATAAAAGGAGTCAGCAGAGCACCTAATGCCGCGTTTCTTTCCGTGCCCATCTTCTCCTCTTTCTTTCCTCCTTTCTGTCTCCCAAACAAAAGTCTCCACCCCCCACCCTCCCCCACCCAAAAGAAAGAAAGAAGTAAAAGAAACAAAGAATTGGTTTGGATCTGAGCTTTGAGAATTAGTTCGGAAGAAGAAGTAATGGGTGAGGAACAGTGAAGGGAGGTGGTGGCGGTGGTGGCTGACGGCGATGGCGGCGGGGGAAGGGGGGAGGAGGCTGGTGCCGCTGGCGGCACTGATAAGGCGGGAAGCCAAGGCGGAGAGGGTGGACTCCCCGAGCGTCCGGTACGGCTCCGCGGCGCAGTCGAAGAAGGGGAGGACTTCTTCCTCGTCAGGACCGACTGCCTCCGCGTCCCCGGCAACCTCTCCACCGCATACTCCGTCTTCGCAGTAAGTGTCTTCGAATCATGTCATGTCATGTCATGTCCTCTTCTCTTGTTTAGTGAAGCTAATGAATCGAGAATGAAGAAAAGGATTGGGATCGCTTCTTAAATCCTCATCTAACTTAGGGCATGGGAGGTGCAGCAGGGATATGACCCGTGCATGGACCACACTAGCGCAACTTGGCAACATGGTTAAACTATAGTAATATATAGAGGAGGAGGGGTGGGGATGCCGCTATTAAGTATCTCCGAATGTCCTTGAAATAACAGTTGTCCTTACTATCCAATTTTTCGTGGATTTTAAACTTATATGTAGGGTGCAAAAAGACACATGCGATGGTTGCTATTTCAACAACATTCTAGTATATATATATATATAATATATAAATATATATATATATATATATATATATATATATACACACCAAAATATAAAGCAATCAAACTCGTCTACTATTGGGTATGGGACTAAATATCAAGGTTTTATGTCTTTGGCCTAAGAATAAAACTCTTCCGTCTTGAGCTAAGTATCAACATCAGATTGCCTCTTCAGCCTCAGAAAAAGAATTCGGGCCAAGATATAGCAATCTGCATTACCTTGGAAGCACTAATGATCTCATCGAACATCTTCAGAGAAGACGGATGTTAATATGTATATGCTACCAATTTTAGCTTTACGATCATTAAAAATGGTTCAGTGAAATCTAAACAGTAGAATTCACTCGTCTACATGGCGACCTCGTCGACAGTGGCAAGCACAACACGCGCTCTTGCGTGGGTAGGTGAGGAGGCCCTCATCGAGTTGCCCCTCGCATTGCTCCTTTCATCGTTGTCTCCAACCTCGAAATGTCTCATCTTCTACTTTCCACAACTATTTTTTTTATGGGTATCTTGTAAGTGGTTGGAAAGGAGCGACGTGTCGTATATATAGTTAGGGAGAGAATCAGATGCGGGTCTAGCTGGTAGCCGTATACCCACCGGGTCATTCTGGGCCCATACAAGTATAGTTGTTTGCTATGGTGTAAGACAGAAAGTGATAGATGGTACTTTTCCAAAGTATAATGTTATTTTTGTCCTTACCAGAAATGCAAACATAATTGTGAGGTCGGAGATGAGTATCTCGAGGTCGGAGTCCGGCAACATGAGGAACAATGCACTGGTTGACTCGATGAGGGCCTCCTCACCTACCCACACAAAAACCCCTGCTGCGTTCACCACTGCCAATAAGGTCGAAACATGGATCAATGAGTTCTACTATTTAAATTTCAACAAACCATTATTTTGTAATCGTAGGACTAAAATTGGTGGGGTTTACAGATGAAGAATCCATCTTCGCTGAAGTTGTTCAACGAGATCACCAGTGCTTGCAAGGGAAAGTAAATTGTTATGTTCTTAGCTAGAAGATGTAGTATGAAAATGAATATTTGAGACCGAAAGAACTATTCTTAGGCCGATGTGGTAATGTGATGCTAAATACTTATCTTAAGACCAGAGAGTTTTCTTCTTATGCCAAAGATGTAAAATTATGATATTGAATTCCACATCGTACAAACAATGAGTTTGATTGGTTTTTATAGGTGCTTGGATTTTATGTATATATTTGGGTTAGCCATATGACAAGTTACGCCAAGTGATGTGCACATGTGGTCCATGCGGGTCATGTCTTAGCAGCCCCTTGGCTACAAATAGTGTCATAGCTAACCAGTGGATCATGTTCCACCGGGACGAGGCTAAGCCATTTGCACGGTCTACAGCGCGAATGTCACACCTTTGAGTTTAGGAGATTGTACAGAACCCAATGTTTAGTTCTACAATGGATAGGTGGGAGTTCGATTTGTTATATTTGGTTGCTTAGGCCAAGCGATTTGCACATGTTGTCCATGCACAACCATGTCGTGGCATGCCGGTGGGCCACGACATGACAAGAAAAGAAAGGTACTGTGAATATAATTTAGCTTGAGATCGAAATGTTATTCTTGGGTCAAATGACTT
>JANAVB010031419.1:3006976-3014089 GCA_029216955.1 Iris pallida | reverse complement strand
CAACGGCGGACACCGTTTGTGGCCCAAAATTATCGTTTTGCCTCTGTGTCCAGAATTGGACTTAAGGACAGGCAATTCTAGCTAATTTGACTATTTGAGAATGATGGCAATGTTTATTTTAGCTTTCGGAGACTGTTGTGATGATTTGGACTTTATGGCTTAGCAGTTGACTATATTTTGTTGGATCTGCGTGCAACCTCCAGCAAGATATTCTATCTCCCTCTACAGTTTAATTTAATGCTTATAATTTTTCTGTGATTATTTGGTTATCATTTGGTTACTCTATTTCTATAGATTTATTTGTTTTTATCAGTTCTCTAGTCGACTTGATTTATATATTTCTTCATACCATGTTCACTAGTTCTTTGACTTACCTGTATATCATCTTCATGACTTGATAGTGTAGATATGCCAGGCTGTTCACCTTATGAGTTAATATTAGAGTTGTCCTTACCTGGGTCTTGACTGAGTATTACCATGTCGTTACTTGTACCTCGACTGGTTCGTGTCATAGAACGAATACGTGTAATTGAACTGCTCAATCATTGTTATTGTTTCCTTGGCACTAGAGAGTCCACTCAAGACGAGGGTGTTTGTCTTGATCTGTTGTACCAGAGAGTCCACACTCGGACGAGGGTTAACCATTTGCACCATAGAGTCCACACTCGGGACGAGGGTGTTTGTCGTGTTTACTTGCAACAGAGAGTCCACAATCGGGACAAAGATGTAGTACTTGCATCAGAGAGTCCACACTCAGGACGAGGATGTAGTACTTGCACCAGAGAGTCCACATTCGGACGAGGGTGCCTTGCCGTGAACTAACCAGAGAGTCCCCCCCGGGACGAGGGTTAGTGATTAGTTCAAACCTGCGAGTCCACTCGGGATGAGGGTTTGGTATTCCATTGATCTCGTTTCACTTGTTCATCCAGCAGTTCAGTTACATGTAGTTGTTCTTGTATTCCAGTTCATAGTCATCTGTCTGTAGCCACTTGTCGTTAGCCACTTGGTAGCAGTTTTGGTCGTAGTCTCGTGCCATGTTAAGTATCTTTTCTGTTTATATCCGTTTATATTATCATGCATGATTAAACTGCTAGATAGGCATGTTTTTATGTATCTTGCTATGTCCTCTGAGGACCTGATGATCTCTCAGGTTAGTGATTGCGTGGAGTCAGTTAGCAGTTCTGGATGGTAGATGATTATGACACTTGTGGGTTTCAGATGATTACAATATTGCTTATGAGATTCAGATATTTGTCAGTGATATTACTTTGTTATTCTCTCATGCTTTCCTTTCATTATCATGAGATACCATGTTTATTGATTCAATTTGTAGACTTCTATTATATTCTTTAGTCTTATAGGACATATATGCTAGTGGACTACAGACCACGACCCATAGTGTTCATTCATGTTTCGTACACTATTGTGGATTTGAGATATAGATTACATTGCCATGATTTGGCGGTGTACCATAGCCTTGACAGCATTTACGTATTCGAGTCAGACTGGAGTCCGTTTGATGCGTAGCTGGCTTGCTCATGAGCTCGCGTCCGGGAAGCGGGTACGGGTCGTGACAAATTTTTTGGTGGCCCATGCTGGTCGAGCATATCGTATCGGTTACGTAACTGTACTGATACGAGCCTGAGAAACAACTGACTAAACCCTTAGAAATCTCAATCCACACTGTCTTAAAAATTCTTCTAGAAGTTCCCAACTCCATATTTGCTCTCGATTATATTTTCTTGCTATTCGTACCATTGATTCTCGTCCATTTTTATTTCGAGGTGACGAACGATCGTGGTCCAGGGTTTATCGGAAGTTCTTAAGTTATAGTATAATATTGCTTGAATATTGAATATTCGGTTGTTATAGTATGAGGGATTATAGATGTCATATGCCCTAGATATCTATAGGTAAATTTGTTAGCAACTAGTTAGAAGATTATAAGATTTTAGTGATCGTAATTGAGGAGTAGTGACCAAAGGTGGGTAGAATCCTCGAGGTTTTGTAGTTACAACATGGCTAGGAGGAGGATATAAACTATTTTGAGGAATTAAATCTGAGGAGATTAAGGTAGTAGTAGACCATGAATTTTTAGGAATAATTATGAATTAGAATTTCGAGGATGAAATTATTTTAAGGTGGGTAGATTTGTAGCCCCCCTTCCCAAAAATTTTTGAAATATTATTTTTATTATTTATTTAATTTAAATGGATTTTAGATTTTTATAAATAATTATTTTAATTATTATTACGGTAGATGCCTTTAGCCATAGTGGAGTTTTGGAGTACAAGACGACTAGGAATCATGGCACGGATAGTGCAGTGGCGTGCCTTGACTAGTGTATTAGCCATGCCAGGAAGATCCAGCCATAAGTGTGTCCTAACTAAGAAAACCAGGCCAAGTTACGAGTTAATCCCTATAAAGTTTAATTAGTTATTTATTAATATTTGGACTTTTAGGAAATTCGGTTATACCAAACTAGTCCGGACTGGGCCCGAATCGAGCCCAAGCCCATGTAGGCTTATAGTGAGTCCTAAGACATCCATGTAGGTGCTCTTTATGTAAATTTTGTATTTTTAAATGGAATAGTAAATATGTTGCGATGCGACTGTTACATATATGAAAATGTGTTATTGATATTAAATTAGTATTTTATTTATAATATGGGGAAACCTTCTTCTTGTGATATATTTCTAGATTCCTAGGATTTTATACTATGTATATATTTATTACTTGTGCATGTGTATAAATGTCATCCTAGATATGTGTATATAAAAATACATGAGATTATGTTCTAATATATATATATATAATATATATATATATTATATATTATATATATATATATATATATTATTATATTATATATATATATATATATATATAATATATATATATATATTATAATTATATATATAATATATATATAAAATATATATATATATAAATATATATAATATAAATATATATAGAATTATATATGGATTTAGTTTTATATAGTTATAAATATATTTTCTTAAATAGCTATGGTATAAATTATTTTACGCATGAATGTTAAATTCACTGTAGCGTAAGTATGTATATATATATATATATGTGTGTGTGTGTGTGTGTGTGTGTGTGTGTGTGTGTGTGTTGTGTGTGTGGTGTATGTATATGTATATGTATATTACTATCTATAATACATATACATTATAAAATATATATATATATATATATATATATCTATATATATATTATATATATCTATATATATATATATTATATTATATAAATATTATATATATTATATTTTATTATAATATTTATAATATATATAAAATATATATTATTATAATAATATATATATATTATATATATATATTATATATATATGTGGTTGTGTGTTGTGTGTATGGAGATCGCGTTGCCCTAGAGAGCGCCGCGCCAGGAGATTTTGCTAGATCACAGCCCCTTTCCGACTCCGGCTAGGCCTTTGGCCCGGCCGGCGTCATCTAAGGATGGCTAAATCCTTTGTCGACGCGGTCTCCGGCCGGGTAGAGGAACCCCCTCGCTTGGCCGCTAGATCTGTGTCATCATACAAAGGTGCACCTGCTATCTCCTTCTCGGATGATGAAGAACAGACGTTGGCGTCTCTCCTTCGGTTTGCGCTGGTGGGAAAATTCTCCCATAGTAAGCCATCCATTGAGGTCATTCGCAAAGCCCTCTCCGATTTTGAGTTCAAAGGAGACATCAAGGCGGGAGTCATTGACCGCAAACATATCCTCATTAGGCCTTCTGTTGAGGAAGACTTTCTTCGTCTTCGTTCAAAACACATGGTTTATCTCTCGAGCTCCGATGCGAGTTTTTAAATGGGAACCAATTTTCACCAATGTTCGAATCTTCTCTTATGCCAGTTTGGGTGGATCTCCCTGATCTACCCATCACCTATATGCTAAGGATGCTTTGTTTGCTATCACTTCGGCTATTGGCACACCGCTCAAGATCGATAAAGCTACGGCAGATCTATCTCGCCCGAGTAGGGCTCGGGTCTTTGTGGAGGTAGACGCGAGTAAGCCAATACAACATCGTATTCAGATCAATCGCTCGAAAGGGAGGAGTTTTTGGTAGAACATAGAATATGAGTACATACCCTTATATTGCTCTCATTGTCATCATCAAGGTCACCTAATGTCTGTTTGTAAATTGAAAAACAAAGGCAAGGAAGTTATTCAACAGGATACACAGCAGCAAACTGAGGGTGAGGCGGTGGTCACGAAGCCAGGGTCAATGGGATTGAAGGTCACATCTATACTGCAGCGAACAAATGAGGAGAGGCGTACTGAAGCAGGTCCTTCCACACTAAATCAAGACACTGCCACGACTGCCCAACCCTCAGGCCAAGCCACATGTAACGACAAAGCTCCTCCTGTATTAGAGGACACTAGACTTGCCACTGTGCCATCGGTTGAACCCCTTGAATCCTCCACCCCCAAGATTTCCTGCCTATCACTCACGTCACACGGCTACCGGTGCATGAAATGACGTCTGAGCCTATCAGGAACGAGACAAATGAAGAAGTGGCGGTTGAAGCCATTAATGCTGATTCGGTTGGTGATGACGTCACGAACTGAAACATTGAGGTAGGTTGCTCCCTTGAGGAGGGTAAAATACGAGAAGTGCAGACGAATGAGCAGCTCCCTCTGGATCTTCCTGTTCTTTCACAATAAAACATTGGCAGCTGGCGGATGAAGCCGAGCACGAAGCTCTCGAGGACGATGGGCAAGCCGAGAGACTCGCGATGGGAGATGGGCGTCCGGATGACACTAGAGCAGAAGTCGAACGCCTCCTGCCAACAGAAGCTTCAGGTTCTCAGCAAAAGCGGAGGAAAGCGAAGAAGGCGGTGGAGCCTTCCGATCGAGTCACGCGGCAGTCTGCAAACAGTACAATCACTGGTAAAACCACAACTTCCTCTCATGTTTAATACACTCATATGGAACGTTCGTGGTATAGCAAATCAAATGACTCTTAAAAGGATCAAAACCTTGGTGAGGATTCACAAGGTTGCTTTCATTGGCATTATTGAACCTAAGGTAGATAGCAGCCAACTTCTTCGATATCAGTTAAAGCTGGGATTCTCGAATGCCTTTCTAATGAGAGGGGTAATATATGGGTCATGGCGAAGTCGGATTGCGACATAGGTCTGTATGATTCTTTTGATCAGGCTTTGACAGTTTCCCTCTATCATCATAAGCTTCCTGCATCTGTATTTTTTACTATTGTACATGGGGATAATACAAAAGAAGGCCGTAGATTACTCTGGGATAGACTCATGCAACTGCAACCCTCTCTCAACTGCCCATGGTCGATAGAAGGTGATTTTAATGCCATTCTGCGGTCGGAGGAGAAAATTTGCGGACGTCTTCCTGATCAAGCGTCCATCGAGGAGTTCGCCAATTTTACGCTTGTCACTGGTATGTCTGAGCTTCTCTACTCTGGCAGTTGCTACACTTGGATCAAATCCAAACAAGATGGTCGTAGGGGATCACGGTTGGATAGGGTTTTGGTTGATAATGCATGGTTAGACTGGGCGCCTTTATCTTCAGTTGAACATCTCAACCGAGCTGAATCTGATCATGCGCCTTTACTTACAAAATATAGATCAAATTCGACCATGGGAAAGAAACAATTCTGATTCCTAGATTTCTGGGTTAATCATGAGGAGTTCAAGCCTCTGATTCAACAAGCATGGTCCTCGGTTGATCATTGAATTAGGATTACACGATTGGCTCTTCGCCTTGATGCTTGCCGTAAGGTCCTTTCAGCTTGGAGCCGAAGCACTTATGGTGATATTTTTCAGCAAGTGAAGCAAGCGGAGGATAAAATATTAGCTGCGGAAATACGTCATGAACAAAGCAATTCTTCGGAGAGACATCAACAGTTGGCTAAGGCTACTGCCATCCTAAAACAACGGGTCAGTATTGAGGAAGCATATTGGAAGCAGAAGGCTAGGATCAAATAGGACCTAGATGGCGATAAAAATACTGCCTACTTTCATGGCTGCATGACTAATCGCAAGAGATCTCTCCAAATCTATTCTATTACAACTGAAGAAGGGGCCATTCTGAAAGACAAAGGCTTGATTCATGCATATACCAAAGATATTATTCTAAACTCTATCAAAGAGGAGACATTCAGGAGGAGAGTGATTTACTTCTGAATATTCCTTCTATCGTGACGGCAGAGGACAATGATTTGCTGATTGCGGCTCCATCTCATGAAAAGATTATTGAAGCAATTAAGTCGCTTGATCAGCATAGCGCACCTAGGCCGGATGGATTTACTTCTCTCTTCTTTATTGTTTGTTGGGATATCATCAGTAAGGATATAACGAGGCAGTAGGTATGTTTTTTGATGGGTTTGCATTGCCATGCTCCGTCACGAATACTTCCTTAGTGTTGATCCCGAAGGTGAAGCAACCCAAAACATTTGGAGATTATCGGCCTATCAGTTTATGCTCAGTGATAAACAAGATCATCTCGAAGTTACTGTCTCGTCGGCTTGCTCCTCTTCTCCCTCGCATTATTTCTCCTGAACAAAACGGCTTTGTGCAAGGCAGAGATATAGTTGATAACATATTGCTAGCTCAGGAAATGATGGCGAGAATGAATAAAAAGCATAGAGGAGGAATGCAGCAATCAAGCTTGATATGATGAAAGCTTATGATAGGGTGGATTGGAGATTCTCTTGAAAGTGCTACGCAGATTTGGATTTCACAACAAGTGGGTGGACATGATGCTTCGACTTGTTAACAATGTGTAGTATGCACCATTGATTAATGGAGAATCGACTGAATATTTCCAATCTTTTCGAGGCGTTCGACAGGGTAATCCCCTCTCCCCGGTATTGTTCATCATTGCGGCGGAGGTACTATGCGTAGCCTGAAGAAGTTGACAGATACGGAGGGTTTCCCTCCTTCTTCTCTCTCTCCTCGTAGTTGTCCATCGATCACCCCCTGGCATATACAGATGATGTTCTTCTTTTCTCTGCTGGGGACATTCGTTCAATATCAAGAATCACTGATCTATTGTCTCGGGACAACTCATTAACAAGGCCAAGTCTTCCATCTAC